>JAHQIW010000629.1:0-29130 GCA_019055375.1 Parelaphostrongylus tenuis | reverse complement strand
GGAGGCAAATGAAAGTGCGCAAATAAAGAGCTCTATCCCCTCTCTTCCTTCCTTTTCGCACTTCCTTTAGAAGAAAGTGCGCGTAGAGGCAGAAGTAAGAGAAGGAAGAAGCACCGCAGAGAAGAAAAGGCGCAATCAGAAAGCACTTAGAAGGGAAATGAGCAAACAAAAAGAGATGGACGCAAAACAGAGAGCGCGATAATTGAAAGCTGTTTTCTGGTGCTATCTCGTCCTTTTTGCGTATCCTCAAAAGAAGAGGAGCACGAGGAGAATAGAAACGAAGAGGAGGAGATAGCGCAGAGGGTGTGACCAGAATGCGCATGGAGGGAGAGCAAGCGAGCGGAAACACCGGGAAGCAAGAGAAAAGGCGTGTTAACGAGGAGCACCTTCCTCGCGTTGTTTCTTCATTTTCGCGCATCTTTGGAGGAAAGGGGCACATATTTATTATTTCTATGTTATTAAGGTTTTGTTCTCACATAATTTCCTTCGCAACTCTACACTTCTGATATTCTGATTATTGTTTGTTTGAAGAAGCACGAAAAGAAAGAATCATTGCGAGGAGGACGTTCCTCATTGGCGCGTTCTATCCTTTGCTTCCCTCTCTTTCTGCACGCTTATCTTCGCTCTTCGCGCTTTTTGATCGCAATTTTTTTCCTTCCGCTTCGAACTTCTACGTCTCTGCACTCATTTTTCCTCGAGAAAGCGCCATTAGGATGAAGTAACGCGAGGAAGAAGCTCTTTATTCGACCGCACTCCTGCCTTCTCTCTGTCTGGGCCCTTGGTGCTTCCCTTCGCACTTTTTCTTTTCTGCGTCGCTTTCTCCTCATTTTGCTCCTTCTAGCTGCGCCACTAATCCACCTCTGCGGTTTTTCCTGTCACATCCCCTTCTTGTTCGCGCTTTTCCTTTTTGGGAGGGGAGGATGGGGAGAAGATACCTCCTCGCTTTTCTCTTTACCCTTTTTCCACGTGCTTCTTTTCCGCGCTACTTTCTCCAGCTGTTCCTTCGCTTCCTTCTGCGTTTTGATCCGACTAAGATGAGACCCAATTGTAAAGTGACTTGATTCTGTAAATACTGATTCAAGTTGTGTAATTGCGATGCACTGTACCATCTCATAAAAGAGTTAGAAATGCCCACCAAGCGAAAAATCTTTGCATCAAGAAGAATGATGGATAACGTACCCAATGCTGGATTATTCACAAATGCTGATATTCCACCTATAAAGGGAACAGTTTTTGAAAAGGTGAGTGTGTTCTTTCCATATGATCCCTTCTATATTTGCCTCTACTTATTATCCTAAATCGACGTCTATTCATTTCTTGAAATTACTGTAAGACAGGAGTCTACTAGGTATGATAATTCCTTGAAAATGCTGTAACGTAATGATATAGTATCGAAAAATAGGTGCTTGTAGAGTTCAAGAATTGACAGATTAAAAATGAAGCTTTTTTCCTACCCAATGATGTTTCAGAGAAGAGAAACTCATTATTGTCTTATCGAAAATAACCGCGTTAATTCCTATTGGGTTGAAAGAATCGACTGAGCACTTTAATGCTCCGGAAGTTAGTGTGGGCTCTAAGTTTTTCAAATGAAGCCAATTTAGTTGACCATTTATTTTGATGCCAATGCTTGTGCGAATTACTCATAGGGTCAAGCATTGAGCTGGTTGAGTGCAACATAAGTGTCTTAACAGGCTTTATTGAAGGAGGTGCCGGACTTCTATGTTGCAGATCTGCTTGAACCTCTTTCACACAATTACAATGGCTCATCTCCACACCTGTGGGTGAACAAAAATAATCGACATACATATCAAGAACGTGCTGACGCATGGAAAAATAAATCATGAAGCATTTTATATTAATTATTTCCGTCTGAAGGTTATGTCATGGATTTGTGTCCATTAAGCATTGTCATAGAGGCCACTGAATTTATGTCTAACCTGTGTAGTGACTTGCCAGAGGGTCATATATTCAGTCACCGATTTCATTTTCAGAGACAGCTATGACACTAACTTGCCTACCTCGTAAGAAGGATAGCTGTTCTTCTTGATATTTAATCAAGTTGAAGATCACTCGACAATAAGACGGTACTTTTAGTGAGTGAGCTATACGCACTAATTACAAATTTGACTACGTATGAACACGAATAAGGTCAGTTCAGCACAGAAAGAACTAGCCCCTAAATTCGCCATGGCTACAAACAACACTATAGTGGGTTCTTTATCTTCTATCGCTAAGCACAATTGTCTTTTTCCTTATTTAACACTTCCACGAGAATGAAAGGACAGTTCGTGAGAAATTTTACACTTTTTTAATCACGCTGAGGTTTAGAGATAGTCGGACTTTTAAGCTATGCGCAACCCCGGAACGCACAATGGAAAGATGGAATTTTCACTTGCCTTTAATTCTATCTCTGCTGCAGATAACCTACCAACTGTGAATATCATTCCACCTAATAATCCAACTACTAACAATATTCGATCAAGAAGTTCAGCACTATTGGCTTCATCGTCCTTTTTACTCTTTGATAAACTCTTACTACTCTTCGATAAACTTTAGCACTTTCTCCAGAAGGCGTAACAACATCCAGTGGCGGACAGCTCAAAAACGCCAAATTAGTGGAAGTGAAGATCTGAAAAATATTTTAGTAAACCAATGACATTGCGGCATTTCGGTTATATTGCTCAATCTAAGCGTAAGTACGCGTAAATTCGTTGCATTATCTTATAGTTCTGCATACTTTCCTCCATTCGTAAATTATGTGCTAATGATTATCTAAAATTAGAACAAATTTTCAGCAGCGTTCGTTTAATGTGTCAGTTCTCTTAAAGATATCTATGGCACTCTGTATTTTGCCAGTTGATAAATGAAAAACTCGCAGATCAAAATATCACTGAAACTAGATAGAGTGGGGTGGTATTTTCGAACGAAAGCCATTGATCTTCTAGAATAGCTCACCAGTCAATGGAAATCAGCAACGAAGCAATACGTGACAGACCTGAGACGAAGCTAAACCTAACCGGTTGTTTTCTGTTTTCAGGAAACAAAGTAGAAACGATCCCTTTCGCTGAGCGGGAGCTCTTCATGGGAATGTTGATAATCATCCAAAACATAGATCTTGAAAGATCGCTGTACGCGCCTGTTTTAAAAAAAAAACCTTTCACAGCGCTGCAAAATTTGAGGTAAAACTATATTTCCTACGCTCCTCTCTTCCTCTCATAACTATCACGTTTTTATCGCTGGACAGAATTCTTCCTCTAGATTGGTAGTAATCGTTCAATTGCTAAGATCTCGAAAACAAAAACGTTTTCGTCATCAAAGAGGCTCTTTTGTAGTACTAAGAAAAATAGAGAAGTTTCCCTTTTCACATACGCTTAATTTTCCGCAGAACAGAACTATTCCCTTGAACTATACGCAACCATTTGATAGCGTAAATTTTACGATTCCGGTGTTACAGTTATTTTTTGAAAAGACCATATTACTGCAGTTTAACAGGGATAGTAAAAATGAGTTTCACATAGGATAAGTATTTGCTTGTCGGTTATATGTGTAGAATGAGGATCGATAGCACACGATTGATAGACCATGCAGGCGCGAGTCACATGCGGAGCACGATTTTTATCGTTAAATTTTGGACTGTTCTCAGCTTAAAAAATATTCAGATAAAACGTACGACACTGATACTTGAAGATCATCTTCACACGCCCATATGCTTTCCGCACTTCCAGAAATTCATAAGCGCGATAAAAATAAAAGCGCGCGACGGGTGCCAAACCTAAATTTATTTTGAATAATACAGCTCAGTAAAATGCCCTTTCAAAAAAAAAAAAAACTTCGCGTACAGCAGTTCACTAAGATCTAGCTTTCGAATAATACTAACACTCCTATGGAAGGTTCTTGTTCAGCAAAATGGTCGGTTTTTCACTTGTTCCCGGATATTAGAAAAGAACCTTCTAACCATTTGAGACCGCCTAAGCAATTAACTGCTTATTGCGAACTGGAGCAGAAGACCACGTGAGTAGTATATTATGCATTCCGAATTTAGTGAGTTTCATGGCTCTTCACCGCATTATGTACATTATTATTCTATAGCTGATCGAAGGTGATATGAAAAGGTAGTTAAGAGTAAGTGGCTTTTGAAACTTCAAATCCACTAAAATATCTTAGAATCGCTATAATGAATCAGGGTGATGGTATGGAACGTGAGTATAGAGGAGATACTGAAACAGATTCAGTGTCAGTTGCAAGCTTGTTCCAAATGCTCACAGTAGTGTGCTCGCATTTCAGGCTATCTTTAGGCGTACCAGAGAATAGCATAGGTATCATTCGTAACCATAAAGTTATAGAACGAAGTCTCTTCAACAATCTTTTCTCGTTTACAAGCTTTCAGTTACTCTAGATATTGCAGAATTTTTTTGTTGTAAACCAGCAAGTTCGCAGAGAGCTAAAAATTCTCGTACTCAGTTTTATCAGAATATAAAAAAGTAAGTGGTCCCAAGTGGTCTGAAACGCAGACAAGTAAACTTCCAAAGCGGCCTCTTCTGAGGCATACTGATGCTTTCGACAGGCCTTTTACACTACGGTAACTTACCTAATACAAACGTTAGTTTCTTACAAAGGTAGCATGCAAATCGTCATAAGTGAGAATGACAACAAGACTTACCTATATAATGCGGACATTAGATGGTTATCAAATGAGCAAGAACAAGGAGATTAACCGTGACAATGGGCCGAAGCTTTTTGAAATCATTCCGTCTCAGAATTAGTAGCTAGTAGCAGACTCTACAATGTGAAGTGCTGTAGGGTAAGCCAATTATGAAACTATGCGACATCTCGATACAGGATTTGAAGAGCACGATAGACAATATCAAGATGAGTTCAAAAGCTGCTAAATGATGACAAAAGCCATTACATTAGAAAGGTTGTTAGGAATAAACTATTGAAAAGCGACTTCAGAAAACGCATTCGTCGTGGCCGAGTTCTCGCCTTTATATGCTGATACATATGTAGTACTTCTTTAGCTCTTTCACGCCGACAGTTTTAAGGAAAGCGGCGTCGCGCCATCGTTCGACCGGTAGTCGATGCGATCAAATCTGTCATTAAAGCACGTAATCTTTCAATGTTGGGGTTTCGTGGTAAATTCAGACTTTTATCATCGATAAAAGGGATTCATCACGATAGGAGTCAATCCGAAGAAGAAATTCCAATTTGGCTATCTTCGATTCAAATACATCAATATAAAATAACAGAACAATGACGTGTTCATCAAAACTGATATTGCACATTGCATGCAATGCCATTTCATGGATGACGGAGATTCTATTAGTGTACGTTAGGAGCTCAAACTTCTACAGAGTTGTAGAAGAAGCACTGTTCTATTGTTCTATTATAATAACTCTATATACGCAGTTATACTGAATTAAATAATTATTAATCGCTGCAACTTGGGAGCAACGCGATACTTTCTCTAATCCCTGAATTTTCGAAGAAAAAGCAACATCTTCACAAAAAAAGTTGCATTTCGAACGTTACTGAACATTCCTATACTAAACGTAATCTTATTTCAATCACAATTATCTTTTGTTTCTATTGCCACAAATAGATAGTATATGAGTAACCTGGAATATTGCCATTCCTCACTTCTGAATCGTACACAGCGACATAAATCATCTAGTTTCTGTATCCTACAACTCAATAAAGTAGCCAGAAGTTGTCGCAGCCGAATAGAATCGGGAAGGAAAAAGGATTATAGTCCTCACAATAAGGATGGATTCCATATAACTCGCAACTAAAAGAGAAAATTCATAGGGCAACTCGATGTTCTCATGATTGAAAAGACGTTTCTATATATCCCCCAATAATTATTTTATGATAGAGACAAAGTTTGCTTAGAATTAAGTTTCATTATATATTACCACGAGAATCCTTTGTGAAGTTAGAGCTACGCATTCCCAATGCAAAACGTTATCTTTTTTCAATAAGTAAAACCTAGAACGAAGGTTGTACAGCAAATAAAGCATATTATCAACATCAGAAATTTTCAAGCTATTGAATGGCTACGAAAGCATATACTAACAAAGAGAAATGAAGCAGATTTCAATTTACAGTTGGAAATATGTTTGTTTTCAAAGGATGTGGTTTTCTCGTTGAAACATAGGAGTTCTTTGACATATGAGCATTGTTTTTGCCAAAAACATTCTTATAGCAACTATTTTATTAAGATGCCATCATTTTTTATGATGATTTGTCTCAGAACCCCAATTTGCTAAGGGATTCTCCCGCTTCCATTGTGACCTGCGCTAACACAACACAAATCCGTGGCGCCTCAATTACAGTGTCTGAGTGAGATTTATAGTCGCGAGCAGCGCTAGGAAACCTAGCACGTTGTCGTGAAAGAGTTAACTGGTCGATTCTGCTTTGAATCACAGCGATAGCATAACCATTATATATGAATATGAGTGAACCCATTCTATCAGATCGGTTTTATTCGAGTAGATGCTGCAACGTGCGATTGCTATAATCGTAATGGCGATGAGTAAGAATCCTAGATAGTGTATTCACAAAATGGCACGGTTTGTTGATTGTGTACTCGTTACCTGCAAAGAGACCTTGAGCTGTTCTTGAACAATCGATAGTAAGCAGACTTCGCTTGCGAGTTCTCCGCAGTGCCTAAAATAAAATCAAACATGAAAATAATTTTCGTCAGAGCTTTTACAACAACATTTTGTTTATCAAATGTTTACATTGCCATACTTATGTGGGTTATCGTCTTTAACTCATTTTTTCGAACCGAGACCATATATTTAATTTTGGTTGCCCGTGTTGCTTCGAATAGTCACAAACGTTGCAACAACGTATTTAGTTGTTTGTTGCGGTAATCCTTGTTTGGAAACTGGTAGGTGACGTTATCAGAGTATATTGACGATGTAAATGCTATGAGCCACTATTCCACTGGGAAAATACTGCGATTTCGCACAAATGAATTTATACAATGTAAAAATTAGCAGACTGATCCCCATTACTAATTTCACTAGCTCTTGTTTATGTTCATTCGTCCAGTTTAACAAATTTTCTGTAAACCATTTCTTGGTAATAAAGTCATGCACCACTTCTTCATCATGGAAACGGTTTATCGGATGGAGTTTTGAATTATCTTCACTTTTTGAACTGATGCGGTTGGTTACATCCTACGCTACACATGACTGAAAAAGCATTCTATTACTTAGAGTACAAAAACTGATAACACAATCAGAAAAATTTTTCTAATTCACAAAGGTGTGTGAGTGCTTCCAATGAAGATCTTGGAACGCTCAAGCAGGGCTGTCCCATTATGTCAGAAAGCACTAGTTCGGGCAACATAAAAAATTACTCATAGGATCTTGTCCTAAGCTAATAGCTATGCTACCCTGAAATCCACAGCCTTTGTGGATAAGAATACGAGACAGACAACTTAACAAAGGTTGTGATCGAATATGGGCCATTTCTGAAGAAGCGCCATATCAACAGATGAATCTAAATTTGGCAGCAACATCATGAGAGATTTTATACTGACTTAACACTTCCAGACCTTGTGATGTTAACACGCTATCAAGCACACTAATTTTCGTATACACAAGACTAAAAGAACAGTCATTCCCCATATGACATATATGTATTGTATGTAGACATTCGATAATGAAAACAACTTATCTCTCTAAAAGTGTGCGACAAGTTCTGCAAACCAAACGTTTTTCAGATAAAACAGAAACTCGTAAAACTTACGCCTCGTCACTTTTTATGTAAAATGTTTTCTCAAGCAGTCCTGTGTGCACACATCGATATTTGTCCAGGAGACAAACGCCACTCCAGCAGAAATCAGTGAATACTCAACAACACAGGTGTACCTAACAAAAACTCGATAAGAATCGTAGCAAACGATTTTGGATCCTCGACACTCAAGCTTTGTACTCGAAATTTGTCACTTCAACAAAAACAATGAGCAGTTATAAGAGATCTGCTTTGAACATACATAGACTCATTGTATCCCTCAAATGAGCACAACACATCCTTGCATTGCTCTTAATATCGAGTGTGACCTGAATGATTAACTGCTCGCAAACTATCATATTGTCATAAATCTCATCCAAATCCACTACTCAATGGCGAAAACCGACTACATATAATAGGATGTACCCGTTATCAGCGACGATAGCTATGGGAGAGCAAGATGATTTATCGGCAGTACGTTATCAAAAATTGGATTACAGTTAATTTGCATGTGTCATTGTGCGATTTCGCTTCATTTCCACATGAATCTGTTATACTATAAAGTTAGGCGTTTGTAGGGTTTCGCAAATTCCAATTGTTTCGTCGTTAATAGACTGCAATTCTTTAGTTGTGTCAGCTTGATTGAAACAAAACCTGATTCCGCCGACAATTTAGTGCCTAAATAAGTATTACTCTGAGGGGAGTCGTTGAAGTTCTGACAGATCAAAAAGTCTTGAGCCTTTTCCAAAACTCATGAATATGATGGGCATATCTTATGCAGCACCTGTATCTTTTTTTGCTCACTGATCTATTCGTCTTTGATAAATTATACAATGAATGAAATTCGTAGCCAAAGATAACTAATACGACGGAATAAATTTTGTTTGAAGAAACCCCTTCCTAGTAGACGATTTTCAGTCCTTGGAAGAGAGGCATTTTTCAGTCCGTAAATCGTTTTCTTCTCCATTTCAAATCTACTAACCTTATTTCAGCCATGGATTCTTGTCATTCGTACAAAATGTAACGAAACCACATCCGCATTATCTCATCTCGTAAAAGCCATCTAGAATTCTATTTCTTTTCTGCTTATTATGTTCGGTTCTATTCTCAAAAATCGATTACGAATCTTCTATTTGAACAGAGAGATAGTCCAATTATAAGAGAGTGGAAAAACTACCTTCCCATCCCAGTGCTCGAACCACATTTGCAAAAATATGAATACAGCCGTAATGAAGTTAAAGAAATTTGACCTGCAAAAGATCGGGAATGAACGAAATTACAATGATTCCCTACAATTCCATTAGAACATGTCAGTATGGATCCGCTTCTGTAGAATGTACTCTTTTCGGTTTGTTTTTAAAAGAAGTAACAACTAATGATCAAAAACCTGTATTAGTACCTGGAAAATTCGGCTTTCGTTCACGTGCGCATAATTTCTGCGAAAAAAGCTGAAAACAACAAAATTTTGTAGAATGAAGGAAGTTCTGCAAAGTGCGTTTCTATCACCACATATCAACTGGTAAGTAACTCTGTTATATATATATATATACTTATTTATATTTACATAAATAAATGTACATATACATATACATACATATATATTTTTTTTATTTATACCTGGCGCAAAACTTACACGCCGCTCAATATCACTGGGTATATTGAAACATAGTACCACTGCTAACAGTCGTCAATTGCAAACTATATATATATATATATATCCACGGATCTCCCTCTTTGAGGGATCCCGCCCGGTTAGTCGCGAGGGCACGTGGCGCGTCTCCAGGTGGTGGATAGGGGAATAAACGCGAACCAAAAGCGACCGTGTGCTTCCCAGAGACGCAGGTGGATTCAGGGGAGAGCAACCCTGCTTCTGCAGCGCCGACTTGACAAAAACCTATTTCTACGAGTCAGGTCGGCCAAAAGCCTGCAATTAAGCGGCTGGGAAGTACATGGGAGGCGGTTAGGAGTCGCCTCCAACAAATAAGCTCCTCCCGCTCCACCGAGCGAGACTGGCAAGCTACTCGTGAGTACCCAGCCCCACGTTTAGAGCCTGGCAAGCTATACGTTAGGTATCGAAATGCCAAAAACAGCAACAAATAAGGGCCTTATTCCCCTGACCCCGAAAGAGCCCCTGGTACGGCAGCGCCAGGTAGGAGGAGTACGGAAAGGCTGTTAAAATCTCAGGGCCGAACTAGGCCGCCAAGATCGAAACGGACTAAAATGACGATCTGTACCTACAACGCAAGAACCCTTGCTCACCAACCGCTGTAGAAGATCTATTGATTCATGCAAGAAGAATAAGGTATGACGTCATTGACCTGCCTGAGACGAGAAGGCGCCATCCTTTTCACGCTGTTTATGACACCGGAGAAGAATTGTTCCTTGGTACATGCGATCGCAGAGGTGTCGACGGCGTTGGAGTCCTCGTCAAATCGATTTGACCGTGAACATTGATTCGTTCGAACAACTAAAACCCGTATCGGACGATTACGGTGAACGTGTGGTTCTATGCCGGCCTTGACCATCTTCGATGCTCACGCACCAACATCAAGCTATGACGAAGACGAAGTTGAAGCGTTCTATATGGACCTCGAAAAATTCTTCAGAGAAGATCATACATTCTTCAAGGTCATTGTCGGAGATTTTAACGCAAAAATTGGACCTAGAAGAACGTCTGAAGAACGTCACATAGGGATCCACGGACTAGAATGGAATGAACAGGGTGAGAGGCTATCTGAGTTTATCATGACGACCCAAACCATCCATGGTAACTCGCAATTCCAAAGGCCTCTTTCTCCAGCGATGAACGCGAGAGTCTCCCAATGGAGAGTACCATAACGAAATAGAGCACATCATAGTAAATCGAAGGTTTTGCCTGACCGACGTCGCTGTTGTTCCTAAGTTCTACACGGGATCAGACCATCACCTCCTTCGCGCAACGTTCCGATTTTCGAGGAGAGGAGAGAAAGCCGCTAAATTCAAACAACGAAGTCTCAGAACTATCATAAACTGGGATGTATTCAAATCATTAGTCAGCTCTTGGGAAGATACCGTTGTCGACAACATTGACGAAGAATACGATCGACTCGTTGAATATCTTCACGTTAGCGCTATAAAAGCCGAGAGTCCTAAGGTCACGAAGAGACGCTTGTCTCCGCAGACACTCGAGCTGATACGTCAACGTGGAACCGCGCGAGCTGCAGGAAACCGAAACTCTACGTCCGAACTTGAGAAACGGTGCAGAGAAGCGATAAAAGAAGACCTCAAAGAGAGAAGAGCCGCAGTTATGGCAGAAGCTGCAGAAGCTGGGAAGAGCATTCGCAAAGCCCAGCGAGGCTTCGCCAACTATAAGACCAAGATGATTGCACTCCGATACCCTGACGGGACACTGACAGCTTCCAGAAGGGCTATGGAGAAAATCGTCCACCAATACTACTCGGATCTCTTCGCTAGCCATGTTCTCTTACCGTCATATAAATTGAAAGAGGACGAATATGTCGTTCCACCGGTCCTTCCTTCCAAAATCCGACATGCTATATCGTCGGTGAAAAACAGAACAACACCTGGTCCAGACAGGATTAGATCAGAAGATCTGAAGAATCTGCCGCCAGTTCTCATCAACACCCTGGCTCGGCTCTTCACTCGCTACCTGTCAGAATGCAAGGTCCCTATTCAATGGAAAACCAGCGAGACCGTACAGTTGCTCAAAAAGGGAGACCTTCACGACATAGGCAATTATCGCCAAATCTGCTTGCTGTCCGTTGTCTATAAACTCTTTACTCTAGTCATCCTAAACAGGATTGACAGAACACTGCACAAAGGACAGCCATGCGAACAAGCAGGGTTCCGAAAAGGATTTAGTACTATGGACCACATCCACACGATTACAAGACTCACAGAAGTTTCACGAGAGTACAAACAACCACTCTGTCTCACTTTTATCGATCTGAAGAAAGCCTTTGATTCAGTGGAAATAGAAGCGCTTAAAGAGACTCTGGATAACCAGGGCGTCCCTACTCGATACATAGTGATCCTTCGTGAATTTATAAAGATTTCACGACCAAAATGTCTCCATTCTACAACAATATCACCATTGACGTAAGAAGAGGGGTTCGACAAGGCGATACAATATCGCCAAAACTATTCACTGCCACCCACAAAACGTCATGCAAACATTAGAATGGGACGAAATGGGAGTGAAAATTGGCGGTCAACAATTAAACCATCTTCGCTTTGCTGACGATATCGTTCTCATAACACCAAACATCAGCCAAGCGGAACGAATGTTGACCGATTTCGATAACGCCTGTGGAAAGATTGGTCTTCAACTGAATCTAACGAAAACAATGTTCATGAGGAACGGATTTGTTTCTAATGCCCCATTCACGCTCAACGGAACGACAATCTCCGAATGCTCCAGTTACGTCTATTTAGGTCGTGAAATCAACATGGTGAACGATCTAGCTCCAGAGTTAAGCAGGAGGAAACGAGCGACTTGGGGAACTTTTAAGATCATCGAAGATGTAGTGAAGAGGACAAAGAACATCCGATTCCGTTCTCACCATTTCGACTCGACAATTATTTCTGTCCTAACGTATGCAGCAGAAACCTTGTCGCTACGTAAGCAGGAGACTACTTGGCGTTATTGAACGTGCAGTCGAAAGGTCGATGCTAGGAGTATCCGTATTTCGCAAATGAGACAAAGGATCCGAAGTTCCGACCTACGTCAACGATCGAAAATCAGAGACGCCGTTCTACACGCCAGGATCTCGAAAATAAGGTGGGCCGGACACGTGATGCGCTTTAGAGTTGCTGGTACCCGCTCGAGTCACTCGACGATCAACGGGACTACAAGTGACAGGTGACAGGTGATTTATGCGATTTATTTTGTAGTTCTCAAATGAGAAAGTTCAACAATATGCCACGGACAACTAAAATTTTACGAAGCTGTAGTTTATATAAAAAGGGACATGACATTGTATTACACTTGGTTTGGCCTTCGCTTTTGCTCCAACCCAGCGAACGAATAACAAATATCAATCCCTGGTACACCACTTCCATAAGGCCAAACACCACAATACGATGTAATCTATTCAAACTGAGTGATGAAGTGGAGAAATATGAAGAAGAGGAACGATAGATATACTATAAGAATTCCTCACCAATACATCCAATTCGTAGATAGAGACTGCTTGTATTACTGTCTACCATCACCTAAAACTACGGCGTGGACTAGTTGTTAGGATTATTTTCAAACATTCGATGTAGCAGATGTTTGTGCTCAAACTATTTTGAGATCTTTATCTAACAAAAGGACTCTTTTACTTATTATAAAGCACTATTCTGTACTAGAGTGAAACAGTGTTTGAGTACGTGTTTCGATTCGGAATATTACTAGGGCTTATATGCTAAAACTACCGATGGTCCAACACCGGACATTCTTGTGAGAACTAAGCTTTTCCGTTGTGCTGCCTCTGCACATCCATAAAGGAGTCTTTCTGATGATTGTTTTTAATAAAATCTCTAGCTTAATGACGATTTTGTAGAAAAGTTCAATAGTTATAGAAAAAGTCATCACCACTATGCACATGAACTATGTAAACTATCAAATATGTGGTGTTAACTAGTACAAAATTGACCATTATTATCACATGGCATAACACTGATTCGAGAGTGAACTAATCTGAAAAGTGAGCAAAATTCCAAGAATATGCAAATTTTTAGCCATTACCAGATCCTAAATATGAGCTTTGACTGATGGGGCTGACTCACTGAGAATAGGATTCGATAATGTCATTACAACACCGCAGATATCAACGAATAACGCGTAGAAACACGTGAATAAGTTGAACAGGTACGTTCTAAATAGAAGTGAAGAAGCAATTAAGAAAACATGAGCTAAACAGAGGATGCTGAAACGCGATGGAGACACAGTGAGGTATCTTTTCAAATCTGTTGCAAACTCATTTTACTTACAGTTATGTGGGGAGGTTATTATCACTTGTCACTGCATGGCTGCCCATGATGATATTAGTTTCAGAAAAGTCTTGCCTGGACTTCTCTCTGAAGAACCACACTCATGTCGAGATCTGCCCGCCCATAATCCTAGTTGAGCAGGTGGTGATGATTTTCGCGACACTGTAGTGTCATCCGCATTCCGCAAATACCTTCTTTATCAACCATTTCTATATGATCATTCATTCTCCTTAATGCACTCTTGTATCACTTCACATAAACTTTCTTTCATTCTAACGACAGAGAGAACTTGTACGCTAAGGTCGAGTATCGCTATGTTAGGTTTATAGATATGATTCTGCCATCTATTTTGTTGTAATAGTAGTAAAAATATGAACTGCAAGCTTTTTTCAAAAAATGCGTTACCAACGCTGATTATTCATCTGATTTTTATGTACGAAACATTTTCAGTGATGGTTCATACAGGACTTTAAAGATGATGACTCTGTACCCGAAAAACGCTATTTGCTGGAAATTTGCTTCACAGATTCATCAGCCTAAGTAGTAAAAATTAAACTAATCGAAATTGTTCTGTTTTTATATTGTTAGAATGTACATTCACCTGCAAGTATCTTGGTATACAACGTGCTTATAATTGCCTTGAAATGGAGCTGACGTGGGAACAAACTCGCTTGCTACTCATGCACAAATGGAGCATAAGGGGAGATGCTTGTGAGGCGGCGAACAAGGTTAATGGAGCCTGGAGGAAGCTTCATTTTGAAACTAGTACAGCTAAGTCGTAAAATGTTCACAACAGATTGGCCAACTGAACGATACCGATTTCATGCAATTTCAATGCAAAAATCGTATCGAAAATCAAAACGAAATGAAGTTACTATTTTGGCGCAGGATGACACTCGGCTCTATGTTGCAAATGCCGATCGAAAATTCATAAAAACTGAACTGGGAGGTTTTAGAAGGCTTCACCTTAGCCGCCTTACTCTCCCGGCATTGTACCGTCAGATTAGCACTTCAAATTAGCAGATGTAAAAAATTGGGTTTTTCGGATACAAAAGTCGTCATCTTCAAATTCCTATAAAAACTATTACTTATA
This sequence comes from Parelaphostrongylus tenuis, assembly GCA_019055375.1. Taxonomy (NCBI): domain Eukaryota; kingdom Metazoa; phylum Nematoda; class Chromadorea; order Rhabditida; family Metastrongylidae; genus Parelaphostrongylus; species Parelaphostrongylus tenuis. Next base: position 14,318 of record JAHQIW010000629.1, on the reverse strand, counting down.
ATTTCTTGTGTACATCAAAACATATAAATGAACAGCGTTTTTAACGCACTTTCAGAGGAACAAAAAAATTGCATATCTTTTGTTTTTATTATCATTATAGCGAGAAAAGACGGCGAGTCGTTTTTGTAAACTTAATAATGAAATTGCACACAAGTTCAATGTAAAACACTCACGATGTGTCATTACGATGATGTGATAGCCACGTCCTTTCCTACGTCAGACGATTTAATGCTAATTAGGTGGATGCACCTGAATCACCGCTCACTCTCAGTACATCTCTGTTGGCCAATATTATCGATACTGAATAAAACTGACACAGCCGATCAGTAACAGCGCTGCTGTGATTCACATCTTATCAGTTGGCACGCACACTAATATTTGGTGTCTATGAGCTTTTTCACATAATCTCTATACAAAATCCATAAAATGTAATAATCTTTAGCTCCTCGCTTTGATGGAAAAAATTCATTTGCTCGAAAAAAAATTTGACTAGAGCCAGATTTCCATTGAGCTCTATGTTTTTTTATTACTTTCAAATTCAGATGAAACAAAAATTCTTTTCAGTGTGTTTCATAACTGGTGAACTTATAGTTGTATCAAAGAGATGCTAAGTAACAGCCACAAAAGTTTCATAGATAATGTTTGCCAAAACGTCCGGTTAAACGGTATTTCAATTGACCCTTTCATATATGCAAAAATTATGAGCAGAATTTACTGAGAAGTAAGCAGTAATAACTGGCAAAAAACAAATGGAATAAACGATAATTTTCTAGCAGTTATATATAGGATATAATATGCAGCGAAAAGGAGAAGGGCTTAGAAAGAGATATGGCTTTTTTCTATAAGATCTGAAAGACGACGAAGAGGTACAAATACAAATAGTATTCAAGTACTCACCTCATCAACTGAGCGGCTCGCTAATCAACAGATGCTCCCGCGGCTTGGAGTATACGTAAACAATAGAACAGTAGAGTGGAAGTCACTCAAACACGCCTTCAAGTTACCGAATCTTATCGTAGTCTCATTAAGAAAAAGGAAATGGCCTTGGATCAACCCGCACAAATAAGTAGTTTGAGGTCATCTATCAAAAAGAGCCCATAGTGAACTGTAGTTAAACGTGCTTCGATCCGTCGCTAGCCTCATTCAGGAAGTCTTACTATCATTTATGAGTATCCTATTAGTCAAACGCCGCAGTTTTTGTGCCTTTTGAAACTTGAATTCCATCTAAAGATTCCAGCATTAGCTATTAGCTTCAATAAAAGTGTTCCAAACATGAAAACTGATCAGTTCAGTGTTGTTTTTACTAAGAAATTCAAATAGTTCAATGAGCGAATAGACTGAGCATAACACAGTGGCAAGAACTCACGGTTACATATAGTTGTTGGTCCGATCCGTCATCTCGGTCTAATCAAGCCCCTTGCTTTGAATGGATCTGCGAAGTAGTATCAGATTTATTTCGTGTAAATAAGGACAAAGCAGCGTCGGTAGTGCAACGGTTAGCATACGTTCCCGGAAAGAGTGAGATCTGGGCTCGAATCCCAGCTGACGCAAACGCTTTTGTACATCATTCCACATATTGGGTAAGGAAAAACCAGTCAAAAAGTTTTCAAACATGAGGAAGTTGTTGGATTCGCAAAATGTGCAATCGCTCACCTTCACGGTACTACGTGAAAGCCATTTATAGTGGATGGCGCGTCCCTTACGGACTGACGAAGTCAAACGCTTTTCACTTCGATAGAATATTTTAAGCTTAATGAGATCTGGTATAGTTTCTATAGTGATATATCTCTGGTATTTTACATTTTATTAAAATTAGATTGACCTCATTTAATGGCATAGTACTTACCATAGTCATTGCTATGGTCGTTCACTCTTTACTTAGTACGTAACTAATTCATCATTACACTCACAATTATAGTAACCTCTATAGCAATGTTTTCTTGCTTCCAATAACTGTGACTCTAATTTTCTAACGATTCAGCTAATATCACCGTACCCATTTACAACCCCATGTGATAAACGCCTTTTTATTTTAGTAGTCACGCTTATATCTTGGAATTTAAGCAATGTATTCTGCTTTCAAAATAACCTGCTGAATACCGTGTAGCAGTAGACTAAGATTATATTTCACCGTTCAACATCTTTTGCTAGACAAAGCTTCTCCGACTTTTAGTAATCATTCGATAACTTGAATCTCGACTATTTTCAAGGTGTACGTGGTTTTTCGAGGATTTTCGTTGAGATGTACCACCGAAACAAGACTGAATTTCACATGCGGCGCGCATTCTTTGCTTGTATGTGAATGACACTTCTCAACATTAGCATCAAGCCATCCCACTTTCGGAACGTTACACACACCCTAGTCGACAAGGTATGTGTCCCGAGTGCGAAAACCAGTGTTCGCTTGGCTGCTAGAACGCATCAAGAAGTTCTATTTATAACCAGGTGTACCAATAAAATTGTCGAGATTTGTGGTATCGATCGATTATTGAAAGTTCATGCGGTGTACAGCGAAAAAACGGCCCCGTGTGAAACAAATTTTTTTACCGCTAAAGCGCTTCCAAAGAGCTGAAAGTTGGTGCGGGTAGGAGAAAGTAGCAGAAATATTTATTCGGCTGACAATTCTCTAACTTCAGCATTTGTTCGCATTGTGGCGTTGACATTTGATGTAACCGCATTGGATATCTGACATAAAAATACTCCGTTCTTTCTGATAACAAATGGGCTGGTGTAACATAGGGCGGTGTTAGCGTTTGTGGTGCAATAAATTTTGCTAAACTCAACCTAGTCATTGCAATCGACGTAATTGCTTGCAAAGAATAACGGACCAATTTGTAAATCAGGCGATGATAGTTCTGAAAACTTGAGAGGGGTAAGACCAGTGCTGGCTGCTATCACAGGCTTTTCAAAATAGGTGAGTAACCATAAATTCCTTGAGGTGACAAGAAGCATTTCATATGTTAATTATAACAACTAAAATATAAAAGTAAGAAGAGGATGAATAGTGAATGAAAATTTCTGAAGGATTTTGAACAAAATTGATACAGCTGCCCAGAAATCACGAGAAAATGCATATGTGATTCTCACATGAAGGAAAAAATCAAATTTAAGCCGTCTGAGATCGATATAACATGTGAAAAACCTATGAAAGAGCAAAACATCTTACTGGATAAAAGGATAAAGGATAAAGTTTTCGGCGTTGATCAATCCCTTAAGTATGCGCCATGCATTCGTCTTTAATTTTTTACCTTCGTTTGGAGTGATCACTGAATGCATATTTGGCTTTTACAATAACTTACGGTGGCCTCCCGCTGTACGATCAGTATCAGAGTCAGTGCTGCTTATCCTCCCAGACAAGTCTGAGACCAGTCTGGTACCAATTACCGAGCCCGTAGGGATGGATAGCTTGGTGAGCCATGGGCGCGAGATTCTTGCTGGACATCTTCCATTAAAATAGATTTTCCAGATGAGAAAACTAATTTAGCGAGGTCTAAGTATGGTTGACAGTACACGACGCATATTTATTTCAAATGCTATCGAGCTAATTTAGTTATAATCATGTGCATCACAATTGTTAGAATTTAAAGATGCTGCGCATGACATCGCGTCTGCAGACGAAATCTATATGTTGGCTGGTCAAGCTTCCATGCTGAATTTCCTCCTAGCTTTACCGATGAAGATTTTCTTTGTCAAAATGTCAAGAATACGAGTGCCCTTGGTTGCGTTTCGATTGATTTTGTACAAATATTATTTGTTTACTGAAGAGTTGCTTGGCAGTGACACAGAACGTACTTATGTTAAAGGAGAGAACTGTGAAAAAATTTCGTTTTAAATAGAATTCAGATATTCAGATACAAAAAACGAACGTGATTCGATCTTGCTGAAGTTAATTAAATTACTATATAAGATAATTCAAAAGTTCGACTTTCTATAAACCTCGGCATAATTAATTGTTATATGGAAATCGAGAAAACTTATCTTGATTAGTTGACGCGAGGTTGGTAAATTAGTCGTTGAAGTTCGGCTGACGTTTCGGCGACCCGCCTTCTTCAGAGCCTGGACGTACGTAGTGTTAGTCTATTCGAATGATTCGGACGATCTTATTTATATGCTGTCTAAGTCAGGTTAAAACGTCAAAGGAAAAAAGGGCGCGAAATCTCGTGTGATGGTGACGCATTCGCCCTTTCGGTTCATTTCGGGGTTTTTGGCGTTTATCCAAAATGCCTCAAGTGTTTTGCGCGTGGATGTTTTTGATCCCTAAGCTGGGATTGTGACAGTCACATCAAAATCTTTGTCATTGTGTTTTTGTGCCTTATATAAACCTAAAGGCTTGGTTTTGTCTATTTTAGATTCACTATCCAGATGTTCTTTTATGCGGATGAAAAGTGGTCTACCCGTTTTGCATATATATGGCAAAACTTGACACGAAAAATCGCCATTTCCAACAGCTACAAAACATTTGCTACTTGGGAATACTCAAAAGTGGAATTAGGTCCCGAAAGAACAATACTACGCACCTGAATAAAGTTCCCTTCAAACTGCTATTTATATCAAACGAAATTAGTGGCGCGGTTAAATGGTGTCTAAAAAGATGCGGTCTTGGAAATTCCGTGGTAATTATCAAAATCTCACAACCCACCCTGCGCTATCAGCTGATCTGCAATAGACTTTATGATCGATTGCGCAACACCAACAACTGTATAATCTGCCCTAACGGAAAAGAGGGGGATTGTATGAGATCGGGCACAATTTATTGTATTGCATGTAAGGGATACGGAGAAGATTATATAGGCAAAACGGGTAGACCACTTTTCATCCGCATAAAAGAACATCTGGATAGCGAATATAGAATAGATAACAGCGAACTCTTAGGTTGACACAGCGCACAAAACACAGTAATAAAGATTTTGATGTGACTGTTGCGATCCTAAGCGGCAATCAAAAACATCCACGCGCAACACTCTTGATGCATTTTGGATAAACGTCAAAAAACCCGAAATGAACCGGAAGGACGAATGCGTTACCATCGCACGAGACCTCGCGCCCTTCTTCGTTTGATGTTTTAACCTGACCTAGGCAGCATTAAATAAGACTATCCGAATCATTCAAACAGACTAATACTACATACGCCCAGGCTCTGAAGAAGGCGGGTCGCCGAAACGTCAGCCGAACTTTAACGACTAATTTACCAACCTCACGTCAGCTAATCAAAATAAGTTTTCTCGATTTACATAAGATAAGTTTTTGTCTGACTTATGGTCAGGTCTTGCAAATTTGATATTACCGACTTTTCGTTTATTAGATTGTGGTGTGGTAAAGCAGATGGTTATACATTCCATCAGGGAGCATGATGGTTATTTTCCCACTCTCTAACGCACAGCTTCAATCCCTTATAAGTGCCAATTAATTCTGCCATCTTCTGGATTGTGAGAAGAGCAAACTCGATCAGAACATAATATCTTCCAAAAAAAAAGTGAGATTCTCACTCAGTAACCGAAACATCATGCGAGCTGTTTGTCTACCTGATTGTTCCATCTTTTTTTTACTATGAATGAGAGGAAATGAATCAAATATAAGAAGTATGAGGTTCAGCACATGAGATAACTGCTCGAATAAATAGACGGTTTTCTTTCTTCGTAGACGACAATAACCAAAATGATTATCAATAGCAAGTTTGACACTGATTAGTCCGTTGGGACTAACAGTGGCTTCTGATACATCAGGCACCGTTTATGCGACCGAATAATTGGAGAAATAATTTACTGATCAAAGATTTATCAAGTCGGCGCCTTTTCAACCCCGAGACTAGTCTAATGCAAGTTTACCTATCTTATTGGTAAGATTGCATTGATTAGCCTTGAACACCGGCTCAAACCACCTCGAATAGATGCATTTGAGGTACATTTATGCATTGAGCTAAAAAGCTCTGAAATGTTATCACAAATTTACCTTCCATAAATGTTTGTCCACTCACATAAATAAGCCTTTGCCCTGAATCGAGTGGAATGAATGCAAATCACACACTATTAGAACTTTTTAGGTTGAACAACAATGTTTTCCTGGCATCTGAACTAGTAATTGTGTCATCGTAAAAAAAATACTCCATCTTATTGACAAAGCAAAGAGTTTGCATTTGTGACTGGACTTTCGCCATAACAGCAAGGGATTACCAACATTGATTGGCTATGAGTATTGCGAAAGAAACTTCATTTTTCTTCTTAACTGCTTACAGCAGGTGTGATTTACCGCTATTTATCGCAACATGAGAGCGCATGTGGCGCAGTGGTTAGAGGTGCCCTACGTCGCACACGAGGTCAATGGTTCGATCTCGCGCTCATGACTCACAAAACCATCCATCCCTCCGGGGTCGGTAAATTGGTACCAGACAGGTCTCAGACTTGTCTGGGAGGATAAGCAGCACTGACTCGGTTCAGCGGGAGGCCTCCGCGAGTCATTGTAAAGGCCAGATATGTATTCAATCACCTCAAACGAAGTTAGAAATTGAAGTCGAATGCATGGCGCATCCCTTAGGGATTGATCAACGCCGAGAGCTTTATCCTTTATCCTTTTATCGCAACGTGACACTTCAGAAATTCACGTTCTTCACTATGCAACAAGTAATCCGATGTAAGAGCTTCAAAAAAAACTTCACGAGCTATCCATCTACTAAGAACAGAAGCGATATGCCAATTTTTTGAGGACCATGTGGAAGTGTTCGTGCCAGACCGCGCGACGTCGCATATCACTCAGTTACTGTAATGGCGGTGCCGCACCTCATGAGAAAAACGGCGCTTCTCTTCGGAAGACAGACGCAGACAGCATGGTGGATGAAAGATACGAGCACAAGTTTTAAGAAAGCACTCCTGTGTCACCTGTTGTCCCGTTGATCGTCGAGTGACTCGAGCGTGTACCAGCAACACTTCCACTTTTCCCTATCGCCTGCAAGAGTAGCCCAATGGGTCATCCTCGCTTTAGGGATTCGTTGCGCATCGTACCCTCCTTCTATAGCTTTCGTTGAAAAATTTGACCATCGGGTAGGTGATCTTCCTGTAGAGCGCTTGATATTTCAAGGAATCCAGTCGGTAACGGCTCTCGTCCATCTATTGTCGCTGAAGCGCATCACGTGTCCGGCCAACCTTATTTTCGGTATCCTGGCGTGTTGAACGGCGTCTCTAAATTTCGATTGTTGACGTAGGTCGGAACTCCGAATCCTTTCTCTAACTTGCGAGATACGGGATACTCCTAACGTCGAACTTTCAACTGCGCGTTCAATAACGCCAAGTGATCTTTCATCCTGCTTACGTAGCGATTAGGTTTCTGCTGCATACGTTATCTCAGGGATAATTGTCGAGCCGAAAAGGTGAGCACGGAGTCGGATGTTCTTAACCTCTTCACTTCATATTCGATGCTCTTAAAAGTTCCCCAAGCCGCTCGTTTCCTCCTGCTCAATTCTGGAGCTAGGTCGTTCATCATGTTGATCTCACGACCTAGATAGGCGTAAGTGGAGCATTCGGAGATTGTCGTTCCGTTGAACGTGAATGGAGCATCCAAAATCCATCCGTTCTTCATGAACATTGTTGTCGTTAGATTTAGTTGAAGACCCACCTACAGGCGTTATCGAAATCGGTCAACATTTGAGCCGCTTTGCTGGTGTTTGGTGTTATGAGAGCGATATTGTCAGCAAAGTAAAGATGCTTTATTTGTTGACCGTCAATTTTCGCTCCCAAGTCGTCCCATTCTAATGTTCGCATGACGTTTTGTAGAGTGGCAGCGAATAGTTTTGGCGAAATTGTATCGCCTTGTCGAACCCCTCTTTTTACGTCAATGGTGATATTGTTGTAGAATAAAGCTATTTTGGTCGTGAAATCTTTATAAAGCTCACGAAGGATCATTATGTACCGAGTAGGTATGCCTTGGTTATCCCGAGCCTCTATAACCACTTCTGTTTCCACTGAAATAAAGGCTTTCTTCATATCCATAAAGGTGAGACAGAGTGGTTGCATGTACTCTCGTAAAACTTCAATGAGTCTTGTAATCGTGTGGATGTTGTCCATAGTACTAAACCCTTTTCGGAACCCTGCTTGTTCGCATGGCTGTCCTTTGTGCAGTGTTCTGTCAATCCTGTTTAGGATGACTCGAGTAAAGAGTTTATAGACAACGGACAGCAAGCAGATCGGACGATAATTGCCTATGTCGTGAAGGTCTCCCTTTCTGAACATCAGTACGGTCTTGCTGGTTTTCCATTGAGTGGGGACCATGCACTCTGACAGGTAGCGATTGAAGAGCCGTGTCAGGGTGTTGATGAGAACTGACGGCAGGTTCCACAGGTGTTCTGGTCTAATCCTGCTTGGACCGGATGTTGTTCCCCTATCCACCACCTGTGGACACGCTACGTGCCCTCGGGCGGGATCCCTCAAAAAGGGAGTTTCGTGGTGAGAAAGCATTATCATCATAAAATTGTGGAATTTCATCAAAAAGATTCCATAGAGATAATTTTAGTAAAAATAACATTTATATCTTCCATATTATATCCATATTTCTTATGCTTCAACGAGAAAACTACATCGCTGAATGATAACGATAATGGTAATAACAGTGGTATCGATTATGATAACAATAGTGATAATGATAACTATAATGATAGTGATAGTCATTATGACAATGATAATGATTGTGATAGTCATAATGATAATGACATTGATAATATAATGGTAATGGTAGTGATAGAGATTGTAATGATGGCGAAGATAGTGATTATGATTATGATAGTGATAATGATAATGATAAATGTAATTTGAATGGAATAACTACTATTTACTCATTTTCAATGAGAGGAACGCATGTGAGGCAGTGGTTAGGTTCTCTGCGTCGCACACAAGGTCGATGGTTCGATCTTGCGCTCAAGGCTCACCAAGCCATCCATTTCACAGGGTTAGGTAAGGCGGACCAGAGGGTCTCTCATACGCTGATTGACCTTTCAAAGCCACCTTCACGTCGTCTCACTGATGCTTTTCGTAGAGGTGCGAACTGGACAAGGCAATGGAGATCATTTGGAGAGCATAATGGGCTAAAAGGAGTAAGTAGAGGGCGTGAAATGACATGACTACCGCAATGAATAATATTCATATTTAAGATCGCTTGAAAAATTCATTGTATTTCAATGTGCAAAATCACTTTACTAGACAGGCCTTGTTTTGCAATTGTTTACGCATAATATTGTCATTTTTTTAGACTTGCAGCCTCTGCCTGCTTACAGGAACTGCTTGTCCATACTCAGGGCCTACTATCCTCTGCTTTCATTCTTATTCTCGAATTTCTCACGGTCACAATTAGCTACTGTAACAGCGGCATCTCGTGTCGTGGGAACAGACACGCATGAAGCATGACATTGTCACTCAGAGACGCAGATGCCGCCCTCTAAGACAGCCGCGCAGCGACGGCGCGACGCCGCCTGCCAACGCTGCTCTTTAAAATGTTAAAGTGTTGAAGATCAACAAAAACCTTGCTAAGTAAAAAATGCCTAGCAAAAGTGGGTGATTTAGGGTCGCAAGTATCTTAAACTAATGTGTGGGACTCTTACGGGACGGTAAAATATTATTCGCTTTTTCACATAAGAGGGGCGCCGTGGCTGAGTGGTTGTAATGTTCGTCGCTGCGCGCGGACCAAATTTCGCTTCCCAACATTTTTGGTAGCCTAATTTCTACTCTGCGCCGACTCCCTTTTAGACAGTTAATTAGCTTCAGGATTTTTGTAAATCGAAATTTTTTGCTCGCCCAATACCGTCGTTGTCGCAGAGTCCTAGGTGAAACTATACCTTTTTGTTAGCCAAAGATTCCACTACTCGCGAAAGGAAGAGATAGTCAATGAGAAATCATTCATATTTGACCGCCACTTGCGGTGTTATGATCTTTCAATATACCCAATAATGTAAAATGCTGTGCAAAAACGTTTGCATCAGCCGGTATTCGAACCCAGATCTCAGCTAACCGTTGCACCACCGACGGTCGTTTTGCTCAGCACTCCTTCTACACTACCTTAGCATACGCTCCAGTAAAGAGTGAGATCTGGGTTCGAATCCCGGCTGATGCAAACGTCTTTGCAGATCATTCTGCAATATTGGGTATACTGAAACATCATAACACCGCAAGTGGCGGTTAAATAAAAATGTTTTCTCATTGATTATTGATACACAATACCTGTCAGCAAAAGTGGGGTTTAATGTAAATAGTGACGGCCTCGCCAAACCGTAGACGATTGGCTGTTGACAGATAACGTGTTGTAGAAATAGTTGACTTACAATCAAAGATTCAGAATCACGCCAAACCGAAAACCTATTCAACGTCGTCACTAGTGAAATCGACGAATAATACGACCAGTTAGCTTAGTATCTTCACCTTCGCGGCATAGAAGCCGAAGAACGAAAATTATTACAAGACCTCTGTGTCCAAAAGCACCTAGTCGATGGACCAAGAAGATCTGCGCAATTTTGAGCAGCAACGAACTCATATCCAAACCAGCAAAGTGCGCAAAAAGCGGCAAACGAAGTCCTTCCGAGAAAAACGAACAGTTGTAATCGAAATCACAGAGATTGAGAAAAGCATTCGCATAGCCCGGGCGGGCTAAATTCACCAATTGCAAAACAAATATAATTACACTTGACCTTTGACAGAACAGGTACAGCTTTCAGAAAGACAACGAGGAAAACTGTACACAATTACTTGTCGACTCTCTTCAAGATCTATGTTCCCGATCTGCCACATGAAACAAAAAGAAACGGATTTATCGCTACACCAGCTTTTCCTTGTAGAATCGATATGCTATTTCGTCGATGAAGGATCTAGGAACATCTGGCTCAGACAGAATAAGTATTGAACTCATAAAGCAATTTCCATTAGGACGTTAAACCAATATCTCACACATAACTGCCAAAATATAAAGTTCCTATTTGATGGACAGCAAGACTATCTTGTTTTTTAAAAAGAGAAGTCTTCACATAGCCAACTATCGTTAAACCAGCGAGTCGCTTATGAATTCAAGTAATTTTTGACTGGATTGGCACGTCATTGAGCGAAGGATAGCTTTGTCAACGAGCAGAGTTCTTAGAAATACTTAACACGATAGGCAACATCTAGCAACAACAAAACTCATAGAAGTGTCGTTATTGCTTGAGTACAAAAGACTGTTCTGCTTCACCTTCACTGATTTAATGAAAACTATAGCCTTTCATCATTATTTGAGTCAATATGTCATGTGGTCTGGTAAGGGCTCTTGTACAGCCCGAGACACGTGTTTCGTCCTTACAGACTCATCAGCCGGGCAGGACCCGTCGTTTGTCGATCTTTTTATAGTCAGTTCTCTCGGGAGCCTTACACTCCTTATAGAGAGTTATCGACGACGTACGCTTTACACTCTATGTCAGGTGAAACATTCACCTAACACAGAGTGTTGTGCACTCGACTGCTCATTGGCTGGTACTTTTATCATAATTATACCTTTATTCGAGTGCTTTGTTTTGACTACGCTCAAATTTCAATATACCCTTTCACTATTGTTTGAGCCAACTTGTCATGTGGTCTGGTAGGGGCCCTTGTACAGCCCGAGACACGTGTTTCGTCCTTAAAAAATTTGAAATTTTTAAGACTTTTCAAAATTTGAACGTGGTCTAAGGAAAGAACTCGAGATAAAGGTATGATTATGAAAACTATAGCCTTGTTGAAGCTGTAGCAGGGACGGATGCTCTGAAATGCCAAGGCATACCCAGTCAGTATGCGAAGAAATTTTTGTGAGCTCTATAAAGATCTTTGAGTCAAAACATTACCGTTCTAATACTTCCGATGGAGTGAGGGTGATAATCGATGAATAGCAAATACACCGTCGTCGCGCTGCTGATAATATCGCTCTTATAACTTAAGAAAACATCCAGAAAAAACGAATGTTGGTCGAACTAGAGAACCAAGCGCACTTGTGGGAGGGGAGGGGTTCATGGGGTTCATTGCGGAACTGCTGCAAAAAAGTAGAGTGAGAAACAGTTACTTAAGTGATCAAGTATTTCTGGTGCACAAATTTTACGTAATAATTTGAATTTGCTGCGTTATTGCTATCTCTACACTGTGCTTTCATGAACAAAGTATCAAACCATTGACGTCACTTTACTGTTGTTGTTGTGCAACTGACGTTGGAAGAGTTCGAGCTATAATGAAAAGAAACCCGCTTTGCCATACTCAGAGTTAATGAATGTGATAATGATATAGCAGAATGTGATAATCTTTAAATATTTCTTATCATTAGTGAGCGCGAATAAATATAGCAGCTATAGGGTTTCAATGGCGGTCAGTCTTATTTCTTTCCTAGTGGCTGCATAGCATGGTTGATAGAAATCAGAATCGATCGGCGAACATAGTATCAAACTCTAACAGTGAAGTAAGTAATAATATATGGTATTTTTTCTATTTATGAATCTAGTAGAAGCAAAAAACGAGCAGTTTCTAGCCCATAATAACTTCCAGAAGTGTAAAGAAATTGTTTCAGGCAACCAGCAAAATCAACGTCACATCTGATGAAATAGAGGATGCTATGCGAGGAGATCTGCAAGAACATTTGTACGTGAAACCATGAACGTAAAAAAAAACCTTGCTCGCTTTCACGTTTTCAGTTTCCCACAACCATTTAAGAACGTAATGTAAGAGTATGTTGTAGACTCTCTATAGTAGTATTAGAAATACTGCTAAATGGGATTGTGTCGTTTACAATGAGTTAGTCAGTCATGATCTCCACCCTTTCGGTGTAGCAGTGCCATGACATTACCTGGCGTCGCCTCGAACAGCAGTCCATTGTGCAAAGTGGGTAGTGATGCTGGCCATCGGGAAGAAGATTCTTAGTTTAATCCCCTACCATAACGTTTCCAGAAGATTGTTGATGTATTGCCTTGCTTTCAGTTCATAAAATCATATCATTATCACATCAATTCTCATGCCATAACACGTTAACACAAGCGATTGATTAAAAGATTTATTTATCATCATTCATTCAACCATCTGCAATTTATACAATGCTTACAACATAACATATTTACATGTATCATGTTTGCATATAAGATAAAAGCAACAGTACAATTCCAATGATACAATATTACAAAACAGTACAGTACAGATACAATAAACACTTTTAAAATATGTATTTGTAGATTGCGAATAGCAACGGAAGTCTATAAAGAAACTTAGAGTACTAATCGACAATAAAAAATAGCGTAAAAAACTGCCATGAGGCGCCGTGAAAGAGGATTGAACCAGGATGGCATCACTACCTACGCGACACTACAGAGTGCTCGCTGTCGCAAGCGGCTGTGGTATGGACTAATGCACTGACTATGTCGCACCCAAAATGTTGGGAAACAACCCATTGCAGCTTGCTCAAAAACCATTTACAGGCAGTAACCGTCCATGTTAATTCACATATCTGTGACGCTGTGACATATTTAACCTTCTGAGGACCAGAGTTGATTGTAGCTGGCGTCGCACCGCCACTTGCGCGGCATTCAGACAAGGGCCATTTGCATGTCTGTGCACTCATATCTGGCTGTCTGCTTGATTTCCCTCTAAAGGCTGCTCTGTCAATACATTAGCTGAGGGAGATTGGACGTCGCGCGGTGAGCCTCATTGTTTCCAGAGGGTTATAGAGAAGCCTGCGAGGGCACAGCAGAATTGCTCAGGAGAAAAAGTCGCATAAAAAGAGTAACGAATCAATCTTACCTATTCATTAGCCACCCTAACTCGCAGAAGTGTCACGCAAATTTCTAGCAAACACAATAAACTATAATCAGTCTCACGTCAGTCTTGATATTACACTGATATTGATTAATGATATAAACCGTTTCTGGATTATGTATCTGCATATCCGCATTCTATTTAACATCGTTGCAGTGACTCGGATCGATTTGAAAGAGAGGCGATGATGAAAACAATTTCAAAGTGGATGTGAGAATCTATGTTTGAGAGAGAACGTAATTTATTTTTAGCATAAAGAGTATTTTCAGACAAAGGCGTGCTTCGATGAAAACGCCAGGCGCACATTCGCGATATTCCGGTCCGGTCAAAATTCCGCCTTTGGTGAGAACGCCAGGCACACATTCGCGATATTCCGGTCCGGCCAAAATTCCACCTTCGGTGAAATCGCCAGGCACACGTCCGCCATATTCAGGACCCGTCAGAATCCTGCCTTCTATAAGGACCGAAGAACTTCTCGATGTTGAGCAAAACTTGAAAAGTGCTTCGAGAGATAGCCTTCGAGGAAATAAACGCCAATTGCCGCTCCTCACCGGC
>JAHQIW010000628.1:0-48221 GCA_019055375.1 Parelaphostrongylus tenuis | reverse complement strand
GATCTCAACAAGAGTTCCATGGGAATACCTAATATTAAGACTAAATGTGACAGTTCTCGATTATCTGCTCGACGTCATGAAAGCATCAAATCCTCATCTAATCAGGAAGGTTTGAGACGAAAGCCAGGTTTGGCTTATCTACTTTTATCCAAGGCGTGTTCAAGAGCAACGGGTGCAGAAGAAGAAAGGTTAGGAAGGTGGGCCTGAACTTGAAGTAACAATCTTTTATCCTATACTACTAAAAACAAATAAAAATCAACAAGTAGTTTATAATAGAGAAACAAGCTGATATGCGAAAACTTGCTACTGTCCTGGGTGCTCACTCCCCATTGACTGATGGCGGCATTCAGCAACGGGTTCAGAAGAATTCAGTTCAAAAAAAGCTTTTGATTTGAGTAGATACTAGTTAATGTTTTTTTATGAGCGTCATGGGCAAATAGGAGATCGCTGTAATAGTATATGTTGACTAAATATTACACAGATCTGTGAAAATGAGAGGCTTGAGTAGTTTGAAAAACCATTGATAATCTAACAGTAAATTGATGTAAACTTCTATTTTCAGAAAGAACATAGGAAAATCGTCATACGATGAGAAGCAGCCTTCTTCTAAGACCGCAGAGCCTCTTGTAAGATCACAATTTAGTCAAACTAGTTGGAAATGAATGAAAAGACAACTGAGATTTAGACAGAAATTCCAAATTGCAGACGGCATCGCAACAACCACTGCAAACGGATTTGATCGAAACTCAAGTAGATAAGCGCGACTTCGGTCAAACAAACAGATCCGTATCGTCGTCAAGTCACACAGAGTGAGTAATCAGCCGTTTTAGTCTATCTTCCTAATGACAAAATCACTTTCGACACTGTGAACGCCTACAAAAATAGTAATTCCCGCTATTATTTGGATATGCTTAGCAATTAAACAAATTCCCATGTAAAGCTGGCCTACCCTTGCCTAAACATCCATATCCATCAAAGATTTGAGACGGCTAGTGATTCTCATATGCGATAATCCACAACAGGCGCTACAATGTGTAACTTCTATCGTCCACTAGAGGTTCCAGAAATGAGCTAGTTATGTTCCACCTGCGCTGATTCACCACGCTGCCTCACGTAAATACTTCCATAAATGTATTCTTTGCCATACTTCGGTTCTATTATTAACTTTTATTAGCAAATTCACTTGAATTTTAGCAGTACGGAATAACTCAAATATGTATAGAAGAATGTCCAGTTCAATCTTCAACATCTTCTCTCAAATGAGGTCACAAAATAGTGACATTCTGTAATTATGTAACCTTGATAGAATCCAATACTAATCGTGAGCGTTCTGTGTCCCACCATCCTTTGAGACGAAAGGCTTCATACGTTAGATCTATCAAACACTCGTCAAAGAAGAATGTGAACTTTACTGAATCTTGTTGAATTTAAAGATCACGGTGTCGCTGCGTGATCAACGCTTACTCACTAGTACAGATGATTTGGAAATTAGTCAAAAGAACTGATGGAGGCTTAATCTTCAGAATTATTGATTGTAATCCCGTAGTAGAAAGCATTCCGGATGAAGAAATTCCGAATTCAAGCCGCACTGGAAATACTGTTATCCATGAACAAAATTGCGAAGGCACATTTAAGGTAGAGATTAGACAAAATCCTTCATCTGACTTTAATTCTCCCCGACAAGGCTAATTCCATCTGTCGGTAATTTCACTGTGTAAAGACCTACCATTAATTCTACTCAGCTTAATTCAATTAATTTCAGGTAGAAGTCCATATTTCCTCTAACGTGAATACGTTCGGTCTCATGAGAATTAGCGGCCACGCTTCAAATGGACTTTGTCCGAAGAAGGTGACAGGCAATGGTAAGGAGATGTGGACAGATAGCTAACTATCACACTTCTTCAACTGACACGTCAACTATCTCAATGATTTTGTCTACCATCACTTTCCTGACACTGCGTCGATGGCCGGATTTGATATCCCGTCCCCCATATGTGCAACCGTTTGATAGATAAATTTTATCTAGTCGTTCATTACACAGTTTGTCTATTAACCTATTATGGCAAACACCTATTCCCATCAATGATCAATCACATCACTTCACACAGCGTTCATATTCAGTTAATTTGACGTAGTTGCGTTTATCGCTTGACACCATAATAATCAACATAGACGATAATTTCAGGTATAGCTTAGCATTAGCGGCGCTTATACCATAGTGGGCAACGGTACCTCTTCAATGAAAGGTGATTACTGGTTTGATTTCGCACCTCGGGCTAATCAAGGCTGAGCTTCCTAGCTCTTCGAGCATTGGAAAATAAACATCAGACTAGTCTGCAAGGATAAGAACAGTGACTTAATACATCAGTTGGTCGACGTAAATCTTTGTAAAGGCGAGATATGCTCACAACATTTAGACGAAGTTGAGAGCAAAGCATACTTTTGTGGAACTGATCAGGACGAAGCGACTCTTAGCTGTTTAAATTTTCAACATCTATTCGCTGAAAACAACTCCTTTGATCAAAATTTGATTCTTCCTGATTAGGAGAAAACAAATGAGAAACCGACCTCATTCTCTGGAGACGATATTTTTATAGGAGTGTTGGTAACTATTCGAAAGCTCAGATTTCTGGCTGCATCCCCAAGCCGCCGGTTTTTTAGAACACCCTTTCATAGCGCTGTGATTTCCTCACAATGCTAGCCCATATTTCTTGCCGGACAGAGCTCTTTGTTGGGAATACTGGCTATCATAAGATAGCGCAGGGTAATCCCAAAGCAGCAGGCAAAACAAGTCAAATTCGATGTGTGAGAAAGGACCAATCTGGTCAACTCACGTCGCGGTGGGTGTAGTGGCCACGTGGACTGCTTACGCGATACTTCTCTGTCCGAGACTTCTCTAGACGTTTATAGGTTCGAGAATCGATGTTCGCGTCACAGTTTAGTTCATTTCAATTTACTATCCGCTGTAGCCTGCGCCCACGTGATTCGAGGGGAACACCGTTGCTCCCGCGTTGGAATTCGACTTACTACCAGCTGCGTTTCCACTTATTTTGTGAGCTGCGTTTCAGAGAAACGGTCTTTTCAGATTACAAGAGTAACGTTGGAATGAAATTCGATTATGCTACCGAATGGTTACTGACAAAGAATAATGGATAAATCTCTCAAAGTTGATCAATCTCTGAGGAATGGGCCATGCATTCGTCTTCATTTTTTAACTTCGTCTGAGGTGACCGAATATATATCTGACCTTTAAAATGACTTGCGGTGGTTTTCCGCTGAGCCGAGTCAGTGCTGCTTATCCTTTCAGACAAGTCTGAGACCATTCTGGTATTAAAATACCGACTCCGGAGGGATTAATGGCTTGGTGAGCCATGAGCGTAAGATCGAACCATTGAGCTCGCGTGCGCCAAAGTGCACCTCAAAACACTGCGTCATATGCGCTCAATTACTGATAGACCAAAGGTAAAGCTCTGTCTGGCGAAAAATATGCGTGTCTAACGCCAAGAAATCTTCTTCTGTAGCAACGTCAAAAAATGCCTTTTTGAAAGTCAGTGATGAGGAGCTGTAGCCTTCAAGTCTCAACTTTCGATTAGTTACTGACATTCCTACGACCTCTCCAGAAAATGAGATCAGTTTTTATTTGTTTCTCTTTAATCACTTATTTTCTCAAAGAATATATTCGATAACATTTTAAGAAATTCATAACGTCAGTCAAATTCTCGAGCATCACCGAGTGCCTGGCGAATACGATGATACCAAAAAAATGCGAGGATTTACGGAAGCGACTTTGTACAAACTAAGCATTGGTCACATAATCCCTTGATATCTCGATGAGTCAACTCCGATTTGCTGGAAAAATTTTTTGTATATCAATGTCTGCCGTCTCAACGGTTTCGTCTTCTTTGGAAATGCTTGTTGAACAAGCTTTCGCTCTCATGCTAAACACTCTATAAAACACTAGAAAGTAGTGCTTGTTCTAAAATTTCCACAAGTGTGTACAAGAAGCTGTTCACTACGAGTACGAAAACTTGAATACTGAGTTCTTTGTGCTATGGCTATGACATTTGATTGAACGATGACTTCTTGTGTATTTGACTATTTGAGGTCCGGAACAAAGAAAAAGCGCCGAAGCATCAGCCAGTAATGTACAGAATATAATTAGTTCATAATCTCCATTTAGTCATTAAGAAAATAGGGTTTAAGAAAATCCATAGTTGATTTAAACATGGTAAGTAAAGAATAATGAGTGAAGAGTAACTATCATTTTTATGAAGTAATAAACGAAGAGAAGACTGATGACATCTTACCACTTACAATAGTGGAAGTGACGGATTTTAGAATTGCTTGACAAGTGGTGAATGACAGTTGAAGGCACACCAACGGACCGCCCCGCTAAATGTGTGTGGCTCACACGTGACCACTCCGTTCGTCTTTGTCGCTACACAGACAGACTTTCTAATCACTTATCAATGAGCAACATATACCCAACAAAGGATGGCGGAACTCTTCATTTGTCTGCACACTAAAGTACAGCGTGTAAGAAACTCCACAGCAGAAAAGAGAGCCGTATTTTTCGCAGATTACGTGGATCGCTGCCAATAATAAAAAATTGTTCCTCTTCTAAATATCATAGATGGATGGACGACTTTGTCTCCCATATGAGACATTGGCGAGCTCTGTCTATGATGATAGTTCCTATTAGTGAAAATTTTCTCTTATGAAAGTTCGCAAGCAAATCTTAGATCTTGAACAAACGCTATATACATGGCTTTTGGCTGAATAACAGAGGAATACGTTGTGATCTCAAAATAATATTCTGAGTAAAGTTGTGATTTGCAGAGTTTTTTGTTTTAATGCTTACAGTGTCATTCAACCAACTCTTAACCGAAATGATCACATCATGTTAGTAAGCATTTTTTTGCGATCGCATGGGACAGGCACATAATTAAGTAGTACTTCTCCAGAGCTGAAATTAACAATAGGACCGTTCATAGAGGATTTGAATTTGAAGTGTGTGAAGCAAATTGTTGGTAGTAGTTAATTGTTCTATTGTGCATGGGGGTGGTAAAGTATCGGAAAAGTTCGCGACTATCCAGCTCGATATTTAGATTAGTTGCTGGAACGTCAATGTAATCTATCATAAAATGTTATCAAAGAAGAAAGGTAAAAAAGATCTCCACAAGTGTCACAAATTTCAAGGCATCGAAGCACGTTGAATACTTGTAAAGTGAATCATTTAATAAATTACGACGTTCTATAAAAAGCCCGACAAGTTTACGTCCTTAAAATGTTGCCTGTTTCAAAGACCTTGCGTTTAGACGGTTAGGAATAGGCAAACGCTCAGTTCCACTTTGTTTCTTTTTTGCGTCACATTAGCACCGATTACAAA
This sequence comes from Parelaphostrongylus tenuis, assembly GCA_019055375.1. Lineage (NCBI taxonomy): Eukaryota > Metazoa > Nematoda > Chromadorea > Rhabditida > Metastrongylidae > Parelaphostrongylus > Parelaphostrongylus tenuis. The sequence goes on along the minus strand of JAHQIW010000628.1, from coordinate 42,832 downwards.
TAGTATACACTCAGATAGGAATTCATTTGATCACTTCTAAATTTTGAAACGTTCGCTTCTTGCTTATTCCTAATGTCGAATTCTTAATTAAATATAGAGATCACACTAGCATAAGACAGGTCGAAAATAGGTTGATAATTTCGCAGCCTTCATTGTCGCCCCACCTAGCGGCCCGTGTTTTGGCCAAACACCACTCTGCTGACTCATGTGAATTAATCTTATTTTTCCTGATGCGTTCTACAGAAACAATCTTTATATTATAAAAGCGCAACGTTGGACTCAGTAAACATTGCGCTATCGAATGATTACTAATAGTAGAAAAAAGCTCTGTCCGGCGAGATATACGCGCGTGGTAAACATAATTTTATTTTTGATTTTGCAGCATTTAAAAGGGTCTTTTCAAAAGCCTGTTATGTGCAGCTCTGGCGAGAAATTCAAGTTTTCGAATGGTCATTAACATTTCTGAGAATAGATCTTCTCCAGCGAATGAGGTCGAATATTCATTTTTGACTTATAATCGTAAGGACCAATTTTTCTATAGTAAACCGAGAAGAAAGATGTCAAACTAGGGATAGCGGGCAAGCGTTGAATGTGTGACACCATTAGGTATATCAGAATGGTCAAGTGGATGTTACAGCGCATAATTAAATTGTCGAAGAAGTCTCTTCCGTGATTCTGCAGGTTTCAATCACCAGCACTAGATGCAAATATTAACTGTATGACATGACCAAGTTAGCATCAATGGAGTTATCAATAGTTAACACCTGGATTATCAAAAATCTAGCTGATGAACACACTACGAATAAGCAAGAAGCGAAAGCTTCAAAAACTAGAAGTAATCAGAAAATTCCCATTTGTGTGCGTGCTATTATTGTAGTCGGTGCTAATGTGACGTAAAAAATGAAACAAAGTGGAGTTGAGCATCTGCCTAATCCCAACCACCTAAACATAAGGTCTCTCAAACAGGTAACATTTTGAGGAAGTAGATTTGACACGCCTTCTAAAGAACGTCGTAACTTATGGAATGATTCATTTTACAAGTCTTCAACGTTTTTCGACGCCACGAAGTTTGTGAAATCATGAAGATTTGCTGTGGAAATTGTGACAAAATCGGGATTTTACAAATATTCAAGAAATTTCGCTCACCTTAACGAACTTACGAGCTGAGTAGAGACTGGTTTAAAACAAAAGTATGCTGCATGAAATATCTCCTTATTAATTATACTATGTGATCATAGCAGTTGTGTATCTCTCCCATGTAGCCCATCACTCTTATGTTAAGCATGATCGGCGTCGTAATGAGCTAGGATGTTGTCTTTACACAGACCACTAAGGAACACCAGCCTATTCTGTTACTGTCATGTGTGGCTCCGCAATGCAAAAACTCCCTAACTATAAGCCGAGGAGGAAATAAATATGAATCAGTTACGGCGTGCAATTAGGGGAGGCTGATGGACTACTAGGTTACTCAGAAAAAAGGAATGAATTTTAGATGTGCTTCATGCAGCTGCCGATAAGTTTATTTTTCTATTGCTGCGTTTATTCTCGCAGAGTTTTATACAACAGTTCGTGTAACTAATCCACAGTTCATCTTATACAGGTGTTGAACCATAGATCGGCGGAGAGGTGCCTTGTTAATAATTCTGGGTTATTCTCTCACTTTCAAGGAAAATTGTTGTATTTTAAATTATGCTGGGCTTAAAAAGTATGATCAGTGAAGAGATGCAAAGTGCCTCCATTTCCATATTGCATAGTGGGCGAGCGTTTTTCTTCATACACAGCGTTCATTATGCCTCATACACCTGGAGAAACACGAAGCATGTATGAAATAAAGGTAGGAAATCGCCATATTCAATAGATTTGGGCGGAGCATCCGAACTGCTAAAGCGTCGCATATGTACTTGAATACGGAGAGTTATAGTGGTCTCCTAATTACATTTTGGCTCATTTGGGATTGCAGCTGAAAGAGCTGCACGCTGCGCGACTCGCAAGGTGGCGCATGATTTTCGTTATTTAACTACAATTCTATCCTTCATTATGGAAGAATTTATAGGTTACCCGTACCATTTTGATATTTGAGAACTTTTCCTGCGCCTCAGTATGCTTTTAGTTCATATAGAGATTCAGACAATAGTAATACATTGTGCAAACTATAATTGATATAATCCTTTGAGTTCTGAAACATTCTTGAATCATTGCCGTCATCGGGTAGGTAACTTTGAAGGAGATTAGATTTATGGCTCACAAAAAATTCTCATCAGACTCTCAATGATCATTCGAAAGCTTTAACCATGGAAATTTTAAAATTGTACTTGTTTTTGAAGAGAAAACCTTTGTCACAGCGCTGTAGCACTGAATACAAAATCCTGTTTCGCAGCGCCGCGCAATATTTCGCTTATAGCCCACAAAATAGTTTTCTTTCCTTGAACTATTGATGAATATTGGGTAGCGAAACTTTGAGAATTCAAAAAATACGTTTGTTTATAGACAGGGTAATTTATAAGTACTACAGCAGAAAAATAGATTTGTGTTCACGCACGCGTATTCCTTGCAAACAGAGCTTCTTTCTTAGATAACCAGTGACCATTCGATACTATAACTATGGGCAATTCTAAGATTGTGTCCGGCAGGAATCACATGTGGAATGCTATTTTTGTTACTTATATCAGGATTTCTAGCCATTTCTACAAAAAATCTTGGTAAAGCATATAACCCTGATGCTTGGAAATTTCCTTTACACTATCACATGCCTTCCGTGCTTAGACTGAGAACCCGACTTGGAATTAGTAGCGAGTTTTCTGTGAGTATAAGATGTAAATGGAAATCCCAGATTATGGAACAGTAGAACAAAGTTATTTAACTTCATACGTAAAGCCTAGAGGTGGCCATCGGAGAAAATTTTTTTTTGAAAAATGACAGTAATTTGCAATTTAACGCACGACCTGTGTGAAACACAATTCAATTTTTCTTGCTACAACACTTCGAAAAGGCTTTTTTGAGAACGAAAGAGTGAAAAACATTATTTGAATCTTCGAGATATACGCTATTGAGACTATAGCGGTGCAAGGTAAGAGCTCTGTCCTGCTATAAATACAAACGATAACGCGTGATGACACACAAGGCGCATGAAGCACAATCTTATTTCTTCTCCTAGAGAACTGTTCTATAAAGGAAATATGTTTTTGTACTTCAAAAGATTCACGCTATTTAATGATAGGTGACAGCAGCGATAAAAGCTGTGACTAGAGGAATATAAGCACGATGTTTGCGAAACATAATTTTCTTTCTGGTTTCACAGCGTTATAAAGAAACCTTTTTGGAAGGCATGTGCGTTTTCAAATTTTTGGGAATTTGGGTTTTCGAACTGTTGCTAACAGTCTGGTTGAGAGTCTCTGTTTAGTGGAGGACGCCCTTGATCTTGCATGTCCGACAACGGAAAAGAACCCCTTTTCTGATTACTCACCCTTTTCTCGAACCTCATCGTAAAAATTGAAAAATAGGGAGCAGTGAATAGTTTATCAAAAATGATGTTGGATCATACATTACCAGGTCATCTGTGACTCTCACTGTAACAAAATTTATACCAGTATTTAGATTCCTTCCATTTATTTGTGACTGAAATATGCGAGAGTGAGCAGGAAACTCACGGTTTACAGAAAATTTTCGGGCGAGAAGGGTTAAAAGTATTGTCGTAGAACTGGTGAGTAACGCAGGCATCCCCCTTTATCATCTTTTTAGCATATCAAATGCGCAGTGACTGTTGTATTAAATTCTCCAAAAAAATGGACTTCACTTTTATTAGATGATATGATGTAAGTATACTCTGGGCAATGTACATTCAAATTCGTATTCAAAGAGGTACTTGTATAACGTACAGGGTTTTAGGCATTTATAAACTGATGGTAATCAATGTAAATAAAATATCGTAAGTAGTTAATGTATGTTATTCTGAGAAGATGTTTTGAGTAATGCTTAAGAAGGGTCATTTCTCGCGAACGACTTTAAATACGTTAACTGTAGAAATTCCAAGGACGAGTAATCTTAAACGGTGTTCTAAATACAAGATTTTGGTATGTCCATAGTTAGGCCTTAATATAGCGCTCATCGAATACTGCAAACAATGGCGAAGTCGATGACGTCGTGGAAAAACATGCATTTATAGCAGATTATGGCCCTGAGTTTGTGCCCCAGGCGACGAAAAACATGATAGTTGAAAAGACTTAGAGAGAGCCGGTTAGTTCTCGAAGGAGATACTGTCACTTAGAACCCTACTCTTTAACCCCTAGCGGACGGCTATACAAATCGATGGGTGCAGAGCGAATTATGCAATCTTCGTTGTCTGATTATGGTTTTTCTCTTAGTTTGGCAGAAAGTTCCAGAATTCTTGAATCACTTTGTTAGAACAAGATTTCCTCTACATGCTTGCATGATTTTGGTTTATATATATGCATCTTGTAAAGAGAAAAACGTTGGTTTATCAAGCAATCGTACTGAATTTGGCATTCAGTCGATTGTATTGCATTGTACGAAGGGAATCATAAGGAAAATCCTCAGTTTTGCTCTTTCCAGGCCTTACACAAGACCCAAGAGTCATCATAGTGATCAAAAATTGGAGAACAACTAGTGATTCATCGAAAATGATTATTTATGCTCGATACATGTTCAACGAGAACTCTCACTAAAACTAAGTTTATATCAATCATTCGTTAATTTCCAGTTACTCAGAGTTGATGTACGTGAAAAAAGGTTGAGTACTTATGGATCGTGGAAGACTTTGAGCATGAAGGAACAACAGTGTTTGAATAAAAGGCTTTGAATATAGGCATCATGCCAACTACTGATCAGAACCATGTGTCTCCAGAGAAGTATTCTTGGTACTTTTCCTCTGTCCGCGCTCATGTTTCAAAGTAGGCATTTCTTATTCCTTCTTGAGATCTTAGTAGTTACTCAACAGCTTACATTTAGAATCTGAAGTGTCTGCTTTATTTTTCAAATGGTTTTAACAATAAGCTGTAAAGGTGAAGTAAATTTTCGTTCACACTCAAGCATCTTTCGCGACGGAGTTTTCATTCAGACTTTCAATAATTTTTCGATAGCATAAATCTCAGCAATCTCAACGATAGCTTGGTTTCTGCGAAGGACGCTTCAGTGCGTTGTTGTAGCTTAAAGTTTCAGAGTCGGCGTCGCGTCAATCTAGCAGCGGAGTTTACATGTGACGTGCGATGCGGGTCGACTGTAAAACCAAATATCCTATTAACTGTAACGGCGCACTAAAAAGTCCTTATCAAAAACTAAGCATATCCTTGAAGTTGTTAAGATTTGTGCTGTCGAAAGGGTGTGAAGGCCTGAGAGGAAAGACGTATCTAGTAAAAAATACTCAGATCTGCCACACAGTTTTATACCTGTTGCTACAGCTCTCAAAGATACTTTTTTTTCGAAGGCGAGCACATCATTGAAATCCTCGAGAATTGAGTTGTAATTTAACGGCGACTGCTTGATGCCAATGTTGCTGTATCTATCATCCACATAACGGTAGAAGGCATGGGCGCCGCATGTGAAATGCAATCTTAGCTTCAGTCCTGCACCGCAATAAAGAGAGTTCATGGAGCACTAAAACACAATCGAATTTGACGGGATTTGTGCTTTCGAAGAACTGTTGAACTATTGGAGGAAAAGTTTTGCTCATCGAAAGATGCCTGAGTATCAAAGAACATTTTCTTTACACTGTTACAGCGTATTAGGAAAACCTTTGAAAAATACAATCTGTTGAATTTTCGAGATCCAATTTATATGGTAACTACCAAAATGTCTAGGAGAAGCAACGAATACGCTTTTTTTTTTGAATAAGGGTGCTGATAGGGGAACTGCCGCATCATGTACACTGATTAACGCGCTCTCTTCCTACATTTACTCGAACTGCATGTTAGAATTACTTCACATAGATCTCTATTCGAAATGTTTAGTTGTAGGTGATATGCTTTCAAGCTACGCTTTCGCAAGACAGGCGACGCAAATGCACAGTAGGGGTTGAAAGTTTGTTTGTTTCATACAAGAACCTAGTATTACCGCTAAAAAATGGAGGACTTCGGAAGAATTAATCATTCTTGACATCAAGAAACCTTTGTAAGAGGTCCTCTCGTAATATTCCATTTTCTTTGTAGCGATTATATATCTCTGACGTTTGAACTTCACCCATAATTACCCATGAACCGCCTATGGCTTCCAAGCTGCGGGGTACAATTTTAGGAGTAAAATGTGGTCTTCTTTTTGTTCTTATAGCGCTCTATGACAACTTTTAAAAAAATAATTAAATTATAGGAATGCCTGAGATTTAGGCTATCTAAAGACTAATAAAACTTTAATGAAGGTTCACATCGAAGTTCGAGCCGAGCAAGTGAATAGAACTGTGAGTGGAACACGATTGAACAGATTATTGATGTTGCAATTATTTGATCTTTCGATCAGCAGCCAATGGTTTGAGAAAAAACTTTTATGCGGCAATAAATTCTTTAAAACAGTCGTGTACCTCATCTGGTATACGTCATCCTTAGGAGCTAACGAGCAGCAGGTGCACGTTCAAAGCGACACAATGCGCACGTGCAGAGATCCACTCGGCATCCATGAACTATGCATAAACGATGTTTGGGAGTATTGTAGAACAGGCAAACATCTATGGAAACAGAGGAATGGTGAGTGGGAGAATTGAGTTTGAAAAAAATCCTGAGTGGGATCAATAGTCATTAGCGTTTTGGCGACCCAGCTACGATAGTATGATAGACGATAGATGATGTAGACTTTCTCTATCAGGACGTGACAGCAGTTGGTTGTTTTAGGTGTATTTAATGGTGATCGCAAGAAGTAGGAGCTCTATGCGAGATAAAAAGTAAAATGCTGATCATTACCAAATTGTGGAGCAAATTGTTTTACCTGGGGGTTGATTTTACAGGTTGGAGTGAAATATTTTAAGCGGAAGGCTTGCAACAATGTCATGACTTAGAATATGGGTCATAAATATCGTTTTTTTTAAAGAGGTACGTTTAACAATGATGAAGGCGCTCCTTTCCTGTATTTACTCCAGCCACATACTAAAAATGTCTCTATCTAGATTTCTTCCAAGACACTACCTAGTAGAAGATGGTATTTTGCGCCACATTCTCACAAGTCATAGAAATGTACATTAAGGAATGGAAGTATGTTATGCTCACAACTAGATAAAGCTTCCATTGGGAAATGAAGATTTCTAGAACATCCAGGTGTTCTTCTAGTTTAATATAACTTGATATTAGAGGTACAAATATGATTTCGCTGTTCTTTTGTCGTGACAACAATAAGGATTAAGATGCGCAAATTCTTTTTTCATTGTTCGGCACTGCCTTACAAACGCTATTTATTTAGATGTTTTCATGTAAGGAATACTTTGCATGATCCCTTATAAAAGACCTTAAAGATGACTACTTTCGTACCCCAAAAAACGCCATTCGCGGCAAATTTATTTCGCAGATCAACCAAAAGTAATTGGAATTGCTTGCTTTTAAAATTGTTCAACTGCGCATTTTTTCGCAATCATTTCGGCATGCAATTTGCTTAAACTGTTCAAGATGGAGCTATCATGGGAATGTTCGCAAGAAAATTTGTAATTGAACGATACCGAGGTCATGCAGTTTCATTGCAAAGATCGTATTGAAAAACCAGAACGACATGAACTTTGAAATTTTGCTGCATGATAACAATCGAGTCCATGTTGTCAGATTGATCGGAAGCATCAAAAAGGGGCTGAGATGGGAGGCTTCAGTGAATTTTATCTTACCCGCCTTACTCTCCCGACATTGCACCATCAGAATACCACTTGAAATTACCAAATTCAAATTATAAATTAGCAGATTAAAAAAATGGCGTTCTTAGGGTACACAGTCGTCATCTTTGGAGCTCTATATTTACTATATTATATAATATTTTGTATACGAAAATCGTATAAATTGAAGCGCTTCTAACCACTTTTCAACAGGAGAAAGAATATGCATATCTTCATTTTTACTATTATTACAATAAAACACGGCGGAGCCGCATTTGTTCACCTAATAAAGGTTGTCTTTGTGATATTTCATCTTTTTTAACGACATAGTAAGAACCTTGCTATAAGCGCTAATAAACTCTTAAGGAGAGAAAGAGAGGGAGACAATGGTCGAGAGGTAGTGATGCTCGTTGCAGCGCAAAGCTAATCCTCGTTTCCCAACAATTCACAGAAGTCAACAGCGAAATCCCACAGAACGCAGCAGTCAGCATATCTTCTAGATTGTAAGGACATGTGGCTCAACCAGTACAAAAAATACTATTATTCGCCCTGCTGTAACTCAACAAAAGAGCAACTTTAGAAACCGAATTCAGTAATGGTATTTCCTCGATTTGGCTTTCTAGTTATTATAGATGTTCAAAAATGAAAATCTGTCCAGTTGGCAAGGCTTTCGAGCATCGCGTGCTTGACGAAGCACACGCAGTCCGCAGTGGGTATCGTGTCCTTAATCTTTCACCTCAACATATGTTTTTCTTCATGTAAGATTATCGGTTGTCTACTACACATGCTCTTGATCATTGCGGCAAATTAATCTCATCCTATCAATATCACAACTTTTGATTAGCTTCATCTCTAAATTTTTCAACCTCATTATATTGATATCATAGGTACATGCTGGTCTCACATAAAGCCAGTAATGTCTTGAATGCAAATCTCACGCCCATCACAACATAAACACCTGCGCCGTAATCGATGTTTACAGGGTGCACAAAAACTTTTGACAATTTTTTCAGATATTTCATCAGTATAAAATATACTCCATGTACAAATGATTTCACTCAGTTGAGGGAACAACAAAGATTACCAGAATAACAGTTTCAACTATGAACAAAATTTTGTGACAAATTCTCAAGATTGTCTCCTTTGGCCTTTATACATTTACAAAATCTCTTACAAAAATTTTCAGCGATGCCCGCCCACGTTGCTACCGTAATTCCGTCTCAAATGTGTGTCAAAGCCGTTTTAAGTACTGTAGAAAGTGGAACAGACTTCTTCCACCAGTCAGGACTAAATAAAATAATCCATTTGATTGAGATCCGGAATTTGCGGCCAAATGTTCTTGACTCAAAAGCCTGGAAACAGCTTTCGAGGGATGGCAGTCGCTGAGCAGGCCGAATGTGAAGGAGTCCAGTCCCGCAGGTGCGTTATTCTTTCGGAGCCAAATTGCTAAGTATTCCAAGACTTCAGTAGGCTACCTAACTAGCTAATGATAGCTGGCCAGCGTTGATTTTGGCATTTCCTTTGGTGAAGACCAATAGTGCCTACTCACTGGCCCAAATGCAGGCCCGGAAGGTACAGAAGCCGAAAATGACTGCAGCCTATGGTTTTTGCCACTGCAGACTTCTGTTGACCGTTCTTGAGAGGTGATGTTAATTCTAACCAATGTGAAGTAGTTCGACAATAAACGTCTTCATTATATAAAAAGCTCGTCGGACAAAAGAGCATCAACTGAACAAGAATCATTCGGCGAGCCTTCGAAAGCCTTTCTCTTTCACCATTTTGTCCAGATTCATGAACACGAATGATTATGTAACCGCACCCATTTCTGACATTGTTTCGAACGTTTCACTCGCCGTTCTCGAGTTTTCAAGCCATTTTGCGCATCGAACGTTTTGGTTATCGTTGAACTTGGCAGCGGATCATTTCAGTATAATTTAAAAGATGGCTTCCTTATCAACCTCGACATCAAAGTTAATTGTTTGAATGCGAAAAACATGGAATAGATCGCTGTACGATTTGTTGGCCGACCCTTTGGCGATACCTCCTTCTTCAAAGCCTGGACGTATACTATTTGTCTAAATCGGTGACGAAATCGATGCCTAGGCACTGCTCTTTCGATCAAGTAAGAAGATTAAGATCATGCAAGGTAGCTAGTCTTGTGTTGCAAAGGCATATTCATCTTTGGAGTTCATTTTTGGATTTTCATCGTCTATTCAATACGCTTCGAGAGTTTCGTGCGTTGACGCCCTTGACACAGGCGCCAGGACCGCGACAGTCATATCAAAATTGTTATTGCTGTGCTTTTGTGCCTTAAGTGAAACGTAGAGTTTTGCTTTTTACAACATTAGAATTCCCGTTCAAATGTTCTTTTGTACGAAAATCGATTATAGTCTACCGTTTCACCTATATATTCTTCCCAGCATGCCTTACATGATATTAAATATACTGTACAGAACCCACGCAATGCTCCTCCCTTCAGTTAGGACAGATTCTACAGTCTTCTGAGAAGCACATCGATTATAACGGCGCTTGTGCACCAGTTGGCGGCGCAGGATTGGAAGTTGGAGTTTAATTACTGTCACCTAACTTTCAACAATGCTTTCTTTTAGGCACCACTTAATAGCGCAGCTAACTTTGTCTGATATAAAAGGCAGCTTAAAAGCAATCGTAGCCGTAGCTCTCAGATATGGCTATTTTCCGCGCCAAGTTTGGCCATCTTTCCTATCTACGCCTCCTGTGAGCATATTACTAGCCGTTTGGCACATGTTTTTGATGAGTGATTTATTCTGTGATGAATGAGAGGGGAGGAGATGTCCTAATTTATTTCTGCTACTTGGCTTACGATATCACACCGTGGTATAACCATTTTGAAAGTTTTACCTGGATGTTTTAAAATGACAGTCAACCTCTTTCTGACCTTCTCGCGTAAACTTGAAACACTCTGACTGTTCGCTTTAGATTTCAAACATCTACCCATTTCTTCTTGTATGAAATAGACAATGAAACAGTCGTCTATACATCAGCAGTAAAGCCAGGGTTGATCAGAGAGACGAGGAGCTTCTACTTTACGCATGAAGACGATGGCTAGGCTTGGTGCAAGACGCTGACTCATGGCTTACCTTCGTGTTTGTGCCACCCAAAAACTGAGCAAATACGACACTGCTTTGAAAGGTCAATACTTGTTGAATTGATTGAGCGCTAGATCTACGGTTAGTTGTATAGAGGGGCCAGCAGATAGAATAACCTGGTTCTTGAACCTCATTCTGAATAACTTCCTAAATTTATTCCAACCTATATACCCAACATCAAAATCTTCCTGAACCACCTACAATGGGCACAGCTAAACAACTCCCTCGAAATGCAGTCGTTTGATGTTGCCTCGTTTTACACCAGCGTAACAAACGACACTGCAGTGCAGGCCACTCTTGAATTGCACATAGAAAATGAGCAAAAAATAACTATGTATGGCTTTTCAATTCAACAACTGATGATCCTTTCAAAACAATATCTTAATTGATATATGGAAATCGGGAAAACTTATGATGACTAGCTGACGCGAGGTTGAAATAGTCGCAGTAGTAATTCGGCTGACGTTTCGGACCCGTCTTCTTCAGCCTCTGCGTATGTAGTGTTGGTCTATTTGAGTGATTGGGAAGACCTTATATATATGCTGCTTAGGTCAGGCTATAAGATTAAACGAAAGAAGAGCACGAGATCTCCTGTGATGGTGACGCAATCGGCCTTACGGCCCATTTCGGGTTATTTGGCGTTCATCTAAAATGCCTTGAGAGTTTTGCGGGCGGATGTTTTTGATTCCCGCTCTAGGATCGCGACAGTCACATCAAAATCTTTATTACTGTGTTTTGTGCGCTGTGTCAACCTAAGAGTTCGCTGTTATCTATTCTAGATTCGCTATCTAGATGTTCTTTTATGCGGATGAAAAGTGGTCTACCCGTTTTGCCTATATAATCTTCCCCGTATCCCTTACATGCAATGCAATAAATAGTGCCCGATCTCATACAATTCTCTTCCTTTCCGTTAGAGCAATATATACAGCTTTTGGTAATGCACAATCGATCATAAGATCTAATGCGGATCAGCTGATGGCGCAGAGTAAAGGGTGGAGTTTTAGTAGCTACCACGGATTTCTGAAAGCCGCATCTTTTTAGGCACCTTTCAACCGCGTTTCTGATTTCATCTGATGTAAATGGCAGCCTGAAGGAGATGCTATTCAAGTGTGGAGCACTGTTCTTTTAGGGCCTGACTGGGTTTCGCTTTAATGGCTTTTGCTTCACCGCCCATTGGTTTACTATCGGTACATAGACAATTGTTCCATTGTATGTTCCACAAGAAAAATTGGACAAATGTTTTGAAGCCTTGAACGGACAGTCGGAGCATATAAAATTAGCGCGAAAAAGTCTAAGCGAGAGCTGGCTTTATTCCTGTGCATCCAAGTGATGCTTTCAGATAGTGGCTGTAATATAAAATGGTACCGAATACCAAGTAACAAGAGCAGGTACTGTTCTGTTATGGCGGCGTCATTTGAGGCCTTCGGTAAAAACATATTTTTGCTTTTGCAAAACGTTTTTGTGTTTTGTCGACAGCTCAAATTTAGTGAAGTTCAATGGCAAGTTTAATTTTTCAAATAGCTTATTTTTGGAGCCATACCAGTCAAAATAAGATTTTTTCCCCTCATTCGAAATTTCTCCTTGGGCAGAAGTTCTGTTGTACTGAGCTATCAATTGTCGCATAGAAAAAATCTTTCCGATTATAATGGTCAACCTGACTCTTTGTAAGTAGTTCTTCGAGCTTTGTAACGAGCAAAAGAATTTTGGGTTTCACACTCGGTGAGCACTTCTAGTCGGCTAGGGTCTGTGTACATTGATACCAAAGAGCAAACGCATTTTCTTAATCAGAAGGACTTGCTCCATCTAATGGTTAAAATGTTGCTGTAAAAAAACTTTCACCAGGAGAGAAGTCTTAAATTGTGGAACAAAATCTCATTTTGACTGGGTAAGGTTTTAGAAACAAGCAATATGAGAAATAAAATATACCTTTGAAATTCAGTCAATTTAAGCTATCAGACAAAAATATTGGTGAGGTCACAGCAATGAATACGCTTTCATCGGAGGCTCAAACACGCCGCTGCCATAATTGAACAGTATCACTTTTATTCAGTGAGAAATTTTCGACTAAGAAACAAAATCCTATTTTGACTGGCACGGCACCAAAAATTAGCTATTTGAGAAATTGAACATGCCATTGAAATTCACTCAATTTGAGCTATCGATAAATTACAGATACGTTTTGCAAAAGCAAAAAAATACGTTTTTACCGAAGGCCTCAAATGGCACCACCATAACAGAAAAGTAACTGTTATTGTTACTTAGTTTTCGGTACCATTTTATACTATAGCCACTATCTAAAAGCTTTACTTGGATGTCTAAGAATAAAACGAGCTCCTGTTTAGACTCTGTCGCGTTAATTTTCTATGCTCCGACTATCCGTTCAAGACTTTAAAACATATGTGCAATTCTTCTTGTGTGGAACACACAATGAAATAATCGTCTTTATACCAATAGTAGAGCAACGGGCGGTGAACCAAAACCCATTGAACCAATATCCAGTTAGGCCCTAAAAGAACAATGCGCCACACCTCAATAGCATGTGCTTTAGGCTGCCATTTATATTAGATTAAGTCAGATAGTTGAACGCGGTTATCAGTTCAATTTTTCTAAAGTCATCTTGAAAGTTACTTCCAGTGGTCCACTCGACTTATTACTTATTACGATCAATGGAGACAGCAATCAACTTGATTTACTTATATCGCAATCATAATGAGAAATGCTCCAACATAATTGACGAATACATCTCCTTAAATGATCGTTTGAAGCCACTGGAGTCAGACATAACTCGTCTCGTCGCTTTGGGTGCTCTTGACAAGTTGGAAGATGACTGTAAATTTGTTTTTATTTTTTGTCCTTCTGAAGGATAAGAGGTACTATGTCGTGATTGGAACGCGCTTTCGAACTCTGAGGACAGGACCTTTCTTGATTTTTTCTTCAGACTTTCGGTAATCATTCGATGGGTTAAACCTCGGCGCTTCCACTGCTTTCTGAACAAAACCTTTCAAGTGCGCTGTACCAGCGAATATAAAATTGTGTTACAGAATCTGTGCGCATAATCGCGAGTATTTTAGCTGCTTATTCAAAAATTATTCTCTGTCTCGTAGGGAATTTTAGGTTTTCTTAGTTAGAATTGTGGGAGAGGCAGTATTCTATCGCTCTATAAGTAAAGACTTTCACTTTATTTTGAATTTCCATATAAACCGCTACAAAGCTCAAGCCTAAGCAGCTTAAACCATGAATTGGGAGACGTGATTTTTCTTTTCCTCTTCTAACACGTTAATAATGATCTTTCCAAAAATCATATTCGCTTCCAAATGACCTAAATTCTTGCTTAAAATTGAGAAGTCTGTCGAGAGCCCATCCAATAATCCTAGCGCGCTTGCAGCCGATTGTTGCTTCTGCGAAATTCCATTCACTTGCGAGCCCACTAAACATTGCATGCGCAGTGTAAAATTCAATCTTATCAATTCTGCTAAAGAGCCATAAAAAAGCCTTTCTAGAAAACAAGCACAGTATCAAAATAACAGAGATTTATGCTATCAAATAATTACTACGACTTCGAGAAAAAATCTCGAAAGGACTTCTCCCTAAGGAGTTGAAAAATGCTTCCTAGTAATTGTATTGTATCGGATTGAACAAATGGCATGACTTTTATTTGAATTTTATTTTAGTAGCACGTCGCTGCTCAAGGAGGGATTAGGTATGTATACAGTGCTCCTCATGCTATAACAATTCCAGTTCTCTCTAATGATTTCTTTTCATCAGCTTATGCGGAATTCGCGAATACTTTACGAAATCCTCTTTTACTTTTCTTTAAATTCTGAAGGGTAATTATCTGAGCAATTTTAGGCGGTAGTGTTAGACGATGACATCCTCCCCCGTAATTTCTCGATAACAGAAGACCAACTTCACTTTTACGAAAACGGTTTATGAGCAGCAAATCGTGAAGAGGGTGAAGTTTTCCATTAATTTTACGCCACAAAGTTTACCAATCCCGTTCTCTCCGATCACTACAAATTCATTTTTTGCAGATGCATTAGAGAAATGCGTGGCGACCTATGCCGGTGTGAGAGCGAACTCGATTTCACCGCTAAATTTGGATGTCTTCGCAAAGCACTTGAATGGAATTTATGACTTCCTCTCGTTTACTGCTTTTTATATGGTAAATTTTTGCTACATAATCTTTCCAAGCGTATTCGATCACAGTTACACCTTTGCTTAAACGATAAACATAGTCGAATATGGCTAGCCAATGCAGGTCAAACCCTCTTGAGAAACATCTTCAAACACTCTAAACAGGTTTTTGCTCAGAAAATCTTTGTTAGTATTTGGTTGGTGAGTCTTCAATGCTCAAATTTCTCAGGATTCAAGTCAGCTCTAGCGGTTTTCGACGCAATAACGGGATTCTTTAAAAGTGATGCCAATCTATGTCAAATGCGAAAGAAACTGGCGGGTTGTGGCGCTAGTCTCGTAATGCTATCCGTAAAATCTACACTCGTCCGTGTATTTATAAAGTTATTTGATCGAAATCGGCTTCAATATCAGGCTTTTCAATAGAATAATCATCCCGTTTTAGGCTGACTAATTTAGCTTTTGGGATATCGTGCTCAATTTCTTGCTTCTCGATTCTTTCGTTGACATCAAATCTCCTCCGTCTGTCCTCTGTTTTGGTGTTATTTAAATTTTTTTTCGCAATTAAACTGTTTTCTTATCCTCCTTAACGGTGTGAGCAAATATCAAACGGCACTTGTGGGCAGGGCGTGTCTAGCTTTCGATGTGCTCTGCGACACACATGGTCGCTCAATTGATAGTCGATAGTTCGATTCCGCGCATTAGGCTCACCGAGTCCATCTTTTGGTGGTGGACGAAATGGTACCAGACTTCTCTGAGAGCGTAGTAGTGCTGACTTAACTCGATACATCGGTAGGCTACAGCGAATCGTCATAACTAGGTAGCAGTCAGTCACCTCTATCGGTATTGCGAGTCAAATGCATGGCGCATCTCTTAGTAGTTTGTCAACGCCAGCAACTTTATTCTTTAGCTTAACCAAGTAATGTGAAGCTAACTTTGTTAGCTTTTAACTGCTGTGGAAACCTCTTGTCTTTGGTGTAGTTGTTCTCGCAAAGTTTTTTCTTGTCTGAAAGGGTTTTGGAGCATATCTACTCTGATATTACCAACAAAACTTTTTTATTCAGATGCTTTTCAGCAGTGTAATGGTGTTACTATTGTAAATGCGATAATAATGAGTGATATGCAAAGCGTTGAACCTCCGTTGAGTATCGAACTCAAATCTCGCTTTTTAGGGTGGGCGTCCAGTCTGTTGCACTACCGGCGCTCCTGTTTTGCAACAGTTAACACACTCCCACGGAAAAGGGTGAGCTGCTGTTTCGAGTTCCATCCGAGGTTCGAAGTTTCTCATATCTCTCAACACTATTGAGCTGTGTAATATATTTCAGTGACAAATAATTCATTCCGAAATACTCGACGATTTATGAGATAACTTGGTCGATACTGAGAGCAAAATGTAAAAGGTTGAAGGTATTTTGTTACGATTTGTACTATTCTAACCCTATCGGTACCTTGAACTCACCTCCTCCTTGTCTCTGATGGCCTCCAGCGCGGGAACACATCGTTTGTATTGTTGTGATATTTTGATTGTTTCATTGGTTATTTTCCTACTCGTAACAGCATGATACATTTTCATGGCACATAATTAGGCAAATAAAAACAATAATACATATGAAGTAATGCAATAACGCATTTGATGCGTTCTCACGTTGGAGAGGAAATTTGTCTACTATTGGAGGAGGTGGATCCAGGTCCTAAAGCGGCTCATGTGCAAATGAAATCAGTAGTCATTAAATAACGACTAAGGTTTTATTGCTTTGAGTAGCTGGTCGATATACTCTGCAGCTACTTTTTGTCAAGTTGCAGCACCGCCTAGGTTTAGTGACCCTTTGCCTGTAAGGCAGGGAACTATGTACAGAAGTGGCTGAAGCTGTGACTGGTAGCTTCGTTTACAGGTGCCGCTAGCGTTTCGTTCCTCTCGGGACCGAGGACTCTCGTTTTCTGCATCTTCAACCATGAAAACCGGAAGGTCTGCTTCACAACCTGTACATCTGCAACCCTCGGCTACCACTGTTAGATACAGCACGTTGAGGGTAAGAGATGTCTAGAGGGGTAGCAGTCCCGTCCAGCGTTAGGGTTTAGAGGTCAGAGACCTCGCGAAAGGTGCTAAGGAATAAACTGTTGTTTTGCTGGTTATGTGAGGGTCTGCTGATTTTTGCAAAGTTCTAGCGATTTTGACCATTTTGGTCACTTCTGCTTTACGAGTAATTTGAGCGATTTATTGCTGTTAGTCTCTATTTATTATCAATAGAGTGAATAAGTGTTATTTGGAAAGGTGCGATCAGCCAGCTTTGTTCATGCCTCCCCTTTTTCGCTATCTCCGGCTCAGTGAACATATTCTTCTAGGAATTCTCCTCTTTTTGTCTGCCATCTATTAGAGCTAAAAATGCGCGAAAACGCTAATTTAGGGACGCAGGTATGACTCAGTGGTTGAAGATGCTCTGCTGCCCACGTGGTTGATTAGACCTTACGCCCACAGCTTCCCAAGCCTTCCTTTCTTTCGCGGTAAGCAAATTGATACCACATTTGTTTGGGAGAGTAGCCATATACTTCGCACTAAGAGGGTGGCGAAATACGCGGCGCATTCCTCAAGGGTTTATCAACGCCGGGAGTTCATCAACTTTTCTTTTTATCACTATGACGTCTGAAGGCCCATCCTTTGATGAGGACCTGCTTGGGAAAACCGCATCAATAAAAGAGAATCTGAGGGCTCAGAGATTAGATGGGAAGTACTGGCTTTGCTGTGCGTCTTTCTTTGTGTGTTTTTCAGATTAGAAGCATTTATGGTCTAAAATCGAACCTTGTCCTAGAAATAACCACATAAGTTTTTATTTTTGAACTTTTATACGACTCATTAATGCATTTTATTGCGCGTATCCCAGTACTTCTAGCAATCCATGGTGATTGCTCGAGTAAATAGACTTAAGGATCAGAACATTTTGCGTGCTGTTTCAATTACTGCTTGAAGAGATCGTTTTCCTCATAAACGTGGTTGAATAGTGGTCGGGCACATCGTCCTGTAATCCTAGGCGATAAACAGGCAGGCTAAGGTTTTGACAGTGAATGCACGAGAGTGCTGGATGTTGGATTCGAACCAGCATATTACTTCCTGGTATCGTGCATCACTAACCACTTGACAAGAGATACCACTGGCCGATGGGCCCGTGCTCCAAACATATGTGAAGTGCTCCAAAATTGACGTTCTCAGCTAGCTCCTTCCCACTGCAAACGATTCGTTTCAGGGTCAGGGCCACCAAACACATACACAGCGTGTTGCATCAATTCAAACGACAATTTTTAGCCGTCGTTCAGACGTCCTCGTATTGGTTGCTATGTTTATTAGTCTTTTTTGTGAAATCAAGTTTCATTACTGGGTTTTGTCGTTCTTATTGTGTTCAGCATACCTGTATGCTATTATTTTTTCTTTCAAGCTGCTCAAAATTCTCGTCCAAAGGTGTCTATAAGAGCTGAACGTTCGCATTTGAGTGAAAGGCTTTTCGCGACCTCTGTGGAAGAATTTCCTAGTTGAAACAAAGTGAAGAGCAGCGTTTCAACGACTTAAGAAGGGAAATGTAGAATTGGAGCGGGAAACAGATGTCATTTCATCTTTTTTCCCTATGAAAGTATGCTTATTTCTCAATTTCTCAGTATCCAAAATGGATTTATAGATACAGAAGCAGCGCAGCCAAACGGTTGACGTCGTAGCGCAAAACGAGGAAAAACTTGAGGCTGCTAGGTGAGACCTTAGATATCATAGGTCTTTGTTAATAATAGAGGTCAGCTTCTTGGCAGGCGTCGTTGAGCTTTTTCTAGGCGACAATGGATATGAACTCATATGCAACTAAGTTTGTGTTGTCCAATCAGTAAGTCATAATTAGTAGAAGAATTCAATGCCGAGTGACGAAATGCGGAGTAACAGAACAAACTTCGACTAAATGGAGGAACAAGGCTGCAGCTGTTGTCCATTCCGGATTATATCTCACTTCGATGTACATTGAAAATGAAATAAGGTATAAAACTCTTGGCATTGATCAACTCGATGCTCCATGCAATCGTTTTTATCTATTTTGCTGGCAAAAAATTCTTTGGACTTTTTCTCTCATGTTAGTTATTTTTACGTATTTGCGCTTTTATACCTACTACCACTTAGAGCAGCATTTTGCGGGTATTTCGATATATAACATTTTTGTATTTGTTTTTAATGCGGAATTGTCCCGAGTCAAAAACGATAGTCGATGCTATTCGAGTATTGTTGCGTGCCAAAGCAATACTTTAACCCAAGCGATACTCGTGTAGAGTCAACAGTCGTTTTTGCACTCGAGACGCTCCCATTAAAAACAAATGTGAAATTGCTGTATATAAAAAATAACCACAAGAAGCTGCTCCAAGCGACAGTAAGAAACCGAAACCAAATGATTGAAAAGTACTCATTAAAAACGAAATAGTATGCAAAATTTCTTGCCAGCCTAATATCACCGTTTAGGGTGGTTGAGTACATCTGAGACCTTTACAATGATTGGCGATGGCCTATCGATGTATCAGATCAGTGTCGCTATACTCCCAGAGAATTTCGGTACCAATTCACTAACTCAGGAGTAATGGAAGGCTTGCTGCACCTTGAGGCCGAATCGAACCATAAACCGTTATTTGCACAACTACACGTGTATCGCAGATCATCCCGTACTAGTGACAGCTATTACTCATTTATTTTTATTTTGCACGGCCTGTTATCACAGTTTGCTGTGTAAGTACCAGCACTTTTTAAATTTGATTCGTGTCTTCGCCTTAATTCTTCACTAAGGATTTCGAGCATTTCGTGCGTTGCTTCGTGCCCTTTATGACATTATAGAAATGGTGGTGGAGCGAGTCTTTTTCCGATTACGAAGGCAGACGAGCTAAGGCGTTACCAGGTGCATGGCTGATTGATTGCTAAGAAGTTCTGGCTGAGTGGTCGAAACCTGCCCTTGCTAATTGCCGTGTTACTTGTTACTCTGGAATACTATTCACTGTGCCATTCAGCTGTTGTGCATATCTCAATTATACCTCACTAAACTCCGCTTGTATAAGGTAACTCGAGAATCAATGTAGGCTTTATTCATTTTTTAGCGCGTTCATATAGCATACAAGTCTCTACATTCAAATCATTGTTTCTTTTCTAGTCTAGTGATTTATTGTCGTTAAAGACGGCGGCAACGCGTCCTCTGTGGTTGTCATCTATAACTGGGCACAGTGGCTGACATGACACTTAATGCGCGAGCAACTGGTCTTTGGCCTGGGTGAGGCGGCAATAGGGGTTCCACCGTGGGGTCGTTTGAAACGAGAGGATATGAGATTCACAGGGTACACACTCCAATATGCTCTCATGACTTATACAGCTTAAATGAATATTGAAGGCAGCATGGATTCATAGTGGGCGAAGGGAGTGCTAAAGGCCAGATGTGCGTTGAATTACGTTAAACGATGCCAATTGGAGACGGATGCACAGTGCCGTCCTCATGGAGTGGTCGACGAAAAGACCTTTGGAGCTTTTCTTATGTTCTTGTCTTCAGTCGCTGCAATAATTATTGGGTCTTCGTTGGAATGAGATGAGCGAATTTCTCAAGTTGAACACTCAAATATACTCTCATGATTTACACAACTCAATTAATTTTCCAGAGTAGCACAGTTGCAAAATGAGCGAGAGCTTACCCTTCGCGCATAACAGGTGCGTAAGCGTAAGAAAGCATGAGGTGTATAGAATAGCATTTGGCATGCATAAAATAAAAAAAGTGCAGAAATTTTTCTGAAACGTGGAGAAAGACCTTATTATATAGTTAAGACTCTCGCCCAGTTTCCTAACTAGGTGACATTCTGGTCGGTGTGGCTTCCAAAGGGGTCGCGGCGAGCTCATAAAAAAATTAGCATCGTCACGTACCATTAACCACTGGAGCCTGTCTGAAATGAAAGCTTGATTTTGTTGCTTTTAACTTTAAATTGGAATTGTGAGCGCTATCAGCTCAGTGATTAAAAGTAATGCACGTTGTATTACCTATCTGATCTGGTCTACTGTCCCCCGTGAATCATTCCTTCATTTCATTGGGGTTGTGAAATTTTTACGGGACTAATGGGAAAGTGCTTCCGCTGATCCATGAAGGTTGGTGAAGAGATGGAAACGATTTATAACAGTATTCTAGGACTTTAAGAAAAACATATTCATCTAACGTTAAACGGTATCCGTGAGGAAGACTAAGTCTTCAAACAGCCCGAACAAACCCCTTAAATTACGAATCTTTTGTGGACGGTAATGGGTGAATCGAATTCAGTGAAAGTGTGTTAAGATTGCATAGCATATAATGTGGAATCGTGTAAATACGGTAAATAAAACACGAACAACATTTGTTGTTAGCATTTAGACTGTCGTGAAAGCATATGATGAGTTTAGTTCAGTGTTTCTTATTTCTGCACGTTCCATACACAGTCATGGCTCGTTGGAGCTGTAAAATGAATTATTAAACAATGGTTTGTCACATTAACAACTTATGAGCATTTTTCAAAGGAAATTTCATGTAAGTTATTGGGTGTATAGGACACCGTTCCTGCTCTCAGCCCCTCCTAATCTGATATACATTCGAATAGCTACTTAATATCTATACACAGTTCTGTAAGAAACTCTGGAACTCCATGAAACAGAATGACTAGTAGCTCACTCGTACCGAAATACTGGTCACTACGCTGTGGATATTAAGTTTTCATAATTCTCAGCAACAAGCCTTCAAAGGGTTAGGTTGGGCAAACACATATTAGCAGTGAACCCAGTTGGAGGACAGCCAAAACAGTAGAAAAAAGAATCAAATCAGTAATTGTTGATTCTCACACTGACCAAAAAAGAACTGATTGTTTCCTCTTTATTATCTGTTTTACTTATGTATTTATATCTTCTTCTCCTTTTAAGAAATGACAGGGAAACTATTCGTGTCTCACTCGGTGCGGAAGAGCTAAAATTCGCCGACTCAGTACCCTTGAAAAATGTTAGCTTAGTGGACGGTGATCGGCTTTTTATGGAAACGTTGACTTTGCCGAGCTTTTAGCATTTTTATTTGCAATAATGCGTGACTCAGACGAGCCATGCCGTCAAAAAAAATTCCATATTTGTTGCAAAGTTTTACGCGAATTATATGCAATAAGTTGCCCATCAACATCTTCGAACCCGGCAGACTCAGGACAAAATGATTCTGTTGAAGAAGAAAAATGCGATGGTGGACAAAAATCTGCTTCGATGGAGCCTAATGAGAACATTGGTCTAATAACTGCGTTTCGGAATCGTGTGACTCGAGCAGTCAAAGATTATATGGAGAACTCACAATACTCGGTTTTGGCATATTTTTTCATCAGGTTTATTGAAAATAGTGGCTTTTTATATGTTTAGAACTCGTTTCTGCAATCATGGAGTAGATGAAATCTCTTAGGAGCTAGACTTCATTCAATTTCGAAACCGAAAGGAGACTTCCAATATATCTATTCTCATCACGGCGTTTCCAAGTCCTACCGCGGCAGCTATTGTGAATGTGGGAAGAATAGTCGGTAAGTTATTCTATCTTACAACATAGGTATTGGGTTGACTCATAATCTTCGTGCCATCATTCACTCAGTTTGCGGAGAATTTGTTTTGAACTATGGTACCACAATTACCGTTTTCTGCCTGATATTGTTCCATCGGTTCGTCGCCTCCTTCGCATTTTAAAGTAGCATCTACAGGAGGAAGATTTTGAAGATTCCAATTCAAAAACCCTTCCAGATGCTTATATACCACTGATCATGGTAATGATCAAACTGCTAATTAACTGAATTATTCAGATAAGTATCAATTAACACCAATGGCTTCGACTGCTTTCTTGAGACCACGCTCAAATTTCAATATGCCTGATAGTTATTTTCGAGTCATGCATATGGTCAGTCATGGGCATTTATACAGTGCTATACACGTGCTACGGCCATTAAGCCTCGTCAGTTGCATGGTGCCTGGAGTCTGAGTCAATACCTTTTGGGGCAGTACCCCCTTACATAGACGCACCGCCGACGTAATATATACACGCGCCGTGAAGTGAGAAGAATCATCAGGAGGGCAGTGTTGTACATTTGATTGCTCTTGACTGCGGTTCCATCTCGCTGTAGGGGCGCACTAAGTATTATATATTTATCACAGAATAAACTTTCAAAAATCTGGCCATCTGGTCTTTTTGACGCGCATTTGTCAATAGCGACTCTCGCCCTTCGATTGTCGCTGTACCGCTCTATATGTCCGAGCCACATTATCCTCGATGGCCTAACGTGTAGAGCGGCATCTTTGACCTTCGATTTCAACTTAAGTCAGAAATTTGGAAAAAGAAACACTTGAGGCGAAAAGTATGATATACCTAAAGACACTAGCCAAGAGCAATCGGGTATACAACACTGCTCGTTTGGTTTTCTCATCACTTTTCGAACCATGCAAAATGTTTGTCGACGTCTACTCAATGTGAGAGGGTTCTCCCCTAAAGGGAATGTCTCCGATAAAAGGCACCGTGCAGCTGACGTAGTTTCATAGCTGAAATGCGTGTATTGCAATGTATAAGTGCCCATAACGGGCCACATACATTGTACACACAACCTGCTAATCGCTCTTGTTTTAGTGACTTTGGGCAAGAGATGGTCCAACAGGCGCAGACCATCGATGTGACATATCGCAGCAGATATACTAAACAATATACGATGAGAAAGCTGGCACGAGAAAGCGGAACCGTGCTGGTAAGTTCGGTTGCTATCTGAAAAGCCTTGTTTGAGATCCGATTGTATAGAACCATTCGTATGCTACTTTTTTCCACCGGATATGATTTTTCCGTCGCATCAACCACAAGCAAATGTACCAGATCGTCCGTGATACGCACACGGTTCATTGATACCTGCACCGGATCCACTTCGACCTATTGCTAACTCTATGAATCCATTTAATCCGCCTACAAGAGTGAATCCATGTGGGTTAGAAGGAGTTCGCTTGGTGAAAAAGGCGGGCCGTTTAAAGGAAGATGTGAGTTTTTTCAAATTCCTCATAGTTGCAAATTCGTTGTTTTTATATTCATGAATTCTAGATCTATTACACCTGCTCAATCTGAACAATTGCGAAATTTACCCTTCACGTCCTAACCAAAGTGTCCCGAGAAGGGGAACCGGTAGTTTTCTGCTAATCAGTGGGACAGGAACGACATCATTTAAGATTTGAAAGAATTCGGATTTTTGAAGTGCATTTGATGTGTACCTGTAAATCAAATATCAAGCTTTCGGAAATGTCGCATTATTGAGCGAAAGTATGGTTGTACAGTTTAGTTCCGGCTCGCGATCCCTATCGGTTCTTGAAGATTAATATGTAAATTGACTTACTTGTACTACAATATAATGTACAATGCACGTTTGCTTGCATACGATCCTATATACACGACATCAAAATATGCAAGTAGGAAATATAGGCACGATATTATTGGACTGGCTTAAGCATGAAGCCTGTGCCTTCTCCACACCATAAATCACACCAGAAAAGAAATGTTTTCAGAGTTTGTAATAGCAGAGAGTTGGCGACGTTGACGGCGTTTCCCAACTCGAGTCCGGCTATAAAGATCATTTATTAGGAACTAATAACTTGGATCATATGTTTAAGGTCAAAGCGATCTAAGTCGATATTGGGTTTCAACACTTTTATCGCATACACTCTAATTGAGCGCACATGACGCAGTGATTAGAGGTGCTCGATGTTAAGCACAAGGTCAATGGTTCAATCTTGCGCTCATGGATCACCAATACATCCATCCCTCCGAGGTCGACAAATTGGTACCAGACTTGTCTCAGAGGAAAAGCAGCACTGACTGGTAAACTTGATACCGCGGTAAAACAGCGCGAGTCACTGTGAGGACCAGATATGCACTCAATCATCTCGAACAGGTGAAGGCGAATGCACGACGCATTCCTTAGAGGATAACCAACGCTATGAGTTTTATCCTTTATTTTTTTACACGCTCCAATATCATACCAAATTCAAGTTAAAGTGGAAGCATTCTGAATGGACTCATAGCAGTTCTACAAAAAGATCGTGCATTTCTCAAGGACATTATTGAAGTTCCCAATGCTAAGATTGGATCCAGGCGGACACCTGAAGAACGCCACGTTAGAATCTACGGAATAAAACCAAACGAATATGTGCAAACAGACCCTGAGTTTGTCATAACGGTTGAGCCTATTTGATGGCCTCACAGTCTCAGATGGTTTTGCGAAATGATGAACTTTCCACCTGTACTCACTGAAACACTAGCATCCATTACATGTCAGAATGCAAGACTTCTAACGATCAGAAAACCAGCAAGATTGCGATTTACGAAGAAAGATAACTTTGCGACATCGACAACCATCCTCCAAGCTGTTTGCTATTTATCATCTAGTATCTTCTCAGTCGAGTCATCCTAGAGAGTACTGACAAAACACTAGCCGAAACACGGTTATGTGAGTAAACACAAACTCGAAAGAAATGTAGTGCTACGAATCACTTTCACTAGATAGCAAAACTTACTAAAGTTTCACAAGTACAAATGTAAAAGAAATCGATTTTTCGCTTTTATCAATTTGGAGAAAGCCTTTGATTTTAATTACAACTAGAAGTAGCAGTAGAAGCTTTGGGCAATTAGGACGTTTACTCAGTGCATAAGAATTGTTGGGAAGCCGCATTAGGGTTTAGCAAGCAAAAGTTCATCACTCTAATAGATATATAACGTAGGGTACGGCAAGCCTTTACCATTTTATCAGAGATATTTACTGCCACCCTTCAAAATGTTAAGCGAGTATTCGAATGGGACAATATGAGATTGAAAGTCAATGTATGCAGTTGAACTGTCTTCGTATTACTAATATCACTCTTCTCATTACGCCATGAAGTGTCAGCTAGGCGTGAAGATTACTAGCTGAT
Organism: Parelaphostrongylus tenuis; assembly: GCA_019055375.1. Taxonomy (NCBI): domain Eukaryota; kingdom Metazoa; phylum Nematoda; class Chromadorea; order Rhabditida; family Metastrongylidae; genus Parelaphostrongylus; species Parelaphostrongylus tenuis. Next base: position 16,821 of record JAHQIW010000628.1, on the reverse strand, counting down.
TTTGATAGCGAACGTGAAGAAGCTTGCGTTCGAACAATCTTACGAGATTGACCTGTACGAAGAATGGATTCGAATTCCATGCCACATTTGCGTTGAACGGAATAAATATCTATAAATGCTTCGGCTAGATTTTCTAGTTCAAGAAGTTAAGGTGGTGAACGTCTTCGCTCCAGAGTTGAGCAAAAAAAGCGAACATCTTTGGAAGCTTTGAGAGTAATGAATCGACAGATCGACTTTTAGTCAACCTTGGTATGGATGTTGAAAACTATCTTACAAACATGAAACCTCAGGCGAGAGTTGACTACGATGTTCACCCATAGCAGGGGCGAGCTCGAAGTTTTGTATCTTACCCAGCATTTCAGGATATACTCAATTATGTGAAGTGATGTGCAAAGCTTTCGCATCAGTCGAGACTCATACGTGCATTTCATTCTATCCGGGGACATTTGATCATCCAATACTGTTTACTATCTGAACAACCATTACCCAATATCTGTCAACATGACTGTGTCCAATGTCGATATCGACTACGTAGGTCAAACCGCTGGCGGTAGAATGCTGACAAATAGATTTATTGTAGCGTCGAGAAAGTAAGAGGCAAAATAGATGCCGTTGGTGAAACAGGTTAGAGCATGTGCACTAGACAGGGTGGAGTGTAGGTTTGAGCCCTGTATGACGCGGAAGTTTTGCACATTACTCTGCACCTTTGAATAGAACTATAACATCATGCCATCTCTAAAGGCGACTAAATGAAAAAAAATTCTGTTTTATCATTCTTTGGCATAGTTTTTAACACATCATATAATTGCTGAAAAATCGGTGAAAGTGAAGAGTTTCTGAATTTTTTTCGGGTGTTTTCTTAAGACCACGCTCAAATTTCATTATGCCTGATAATTATTTTTGAGCAAAAATGTCATGTTATCTTTTGTGGGCAACTTATAGAGTCCGATACACGTGTTTCGGCCTTGAGAGCCTCATTAGTCAGGCAGTACCCTTTGTATTAGTCATTCCTTTCGGGGGTCTCTGTCTCCTGCACAGAGTAGGCGGCTACGTACAATTTACGTGCCGTCAAGTGAAATAAATCACAAAATCGGCAGTGTTGTACACTCGATTGCTCTCTGCTGGTATTTTTGAAATATCATATCGTTCGCTTCAAGTGCTTTCTCAAGACCACGCTCAGTATTTCAATCACCTGTATCACTTGTCGCCCCGTTGTTAGCCGAATGACTCAAGCAGGCACCGGCAACATTTCCATTTTTCCCTCTCAAATGGAGAATGAGCCCAGTGGGTTTTTCTTTTCTGCTAGTATTTAACGCTTTTGTAGGAAATTCGCGCGACTGTTGTATCTTCTTCAAGCCAGTGGTTAACGTTTTGACGATTTTGCCTTTGTTGGAGCCTAATCAATTACAGTTAGAGTTGGGCGAAGATCAATGCAAAACAACTTCAGTGTTTGTTTATATATGACACTTACCGTTCAATTACTCTGTTGGAAAGATCACCATTATGTTGTTACGCAATGTGAATATCATGCTTTACTCATATTAGGTAATCAATCTGATATGCGATACTATATCATTTGTGTGTTCAGGCAACTCTCTCCTACTCATTCCCGGATCTTGTGAAGATGGCCAAGAATTCTCAGGAGATCTTCGCTCATACTGTTTTTGATTTGTGCCTCAGGATTTTTACTGCCACCTCAACGTCGTCACCGCTGTGCGCTTTTTCCCATCGGTACCTACAGCAGTGTTGTTGGAATTTCCTAATGTCCACATTGGTGTTGTCTTAATATTCCACAAAACAGTCTACCCGTTTAGCCTAGATGTTCACCAAAACATGTCTAAAAGGGGGCGGATATATTACACCTAAACTCCTGCAGTATCCTTCTTCTCATCCAGTATACTTTTCTATTTTTAGGACATATCAGGCCTCTGTTTTCCATATTCGCTCGTACAGGCAGTTTCAAACTACTTGGCGATGTCTTAGATGGAACTTCTATAGTTCTCGCACTGTTCATTAGAGGCCATCTATTAGAACTACCTACACTATTTAGTATGAAGGAAAATTGCAAAGGCATGTCCTCATTTGGGCTTAGTATATCATTGTTTTCTTTCTGAATCTTTATTCATTACCTTTAATAAAGAAGAGGGTTAGTACCTATGTTAAAAGGTGTGCAAAATCTGTAGTCTGGAAGACTGCCAAAATTGTTAAAATCGGCGATCCATCTATATTCGGGCGAATTCCCGTCTATGTAATTGTTACCGGCAGAAAAAATCCAGCTCAAATTTAACTTACATACAAAAATTTTTATGGGACAGATTCGGGGGCTGATAAACTCGGAAACTATCCGGCTGTGTATTCACGATAAAACGGAGAACTTGAAGTGATATTCATTGAATATATGTTGAAATAAGAAAAAAAATCGTAATAATATTTCTTCTCATTGTTCGACCTTTGAGAAGAATAAAAACTCTAGAAGAGAGACATCATGCTTTGAAGGCGTCTCTACAACAAAGAGAACCATTCTTTGTCTTGAATTCACGCTCTGAGTAGCTTGTGCCTGTTGTAGTCAAAAACGGCGACTCATCAATCCAGTCCCAGTGGTCATTCATGCTGATTCCTTTTTCATCTCTAATCTAAATTATGGATATGTCGTGGCCTTGTAGTAAGTATACAATCAAGTTTAACTACTTTATGGAACAACTCTTTTCTATAAAGGTTGAGGAAAAACTTTCAACACTCGAAAAAAATTGAAATTTAATGCTTGTTTATAAAGTATCGGTTATTGTAATTCACCAGAATATTTCAGGATTATATCCCCGCTCCTCTTCAGGAATATATACTACGAATAAGAATGGTACCCAACATTGATTTGTCAAAGACGTGCGCTGTTTCGGCAAGACAATGCCAAACCACACACCTCAAAGAAGACCTAGGAAAAAATTGATGAACTGGAGAGAATTGAGTCCTTGTCGTCTCGCACGCAGCCTACAGTCCAGATGCTGCGCAGTCCGATTATGGTTTGATTCCTCCCAGTGGAAACTTCCTGCGTGGTAGTTGATTCGAGACATTACAAGCCCCAGAAATGGCGGTTTTGAGCAGATCCGAAAAATTGTAGATCGTTCACAGAGGGTCGTAGAAATGATGGTCTTTATTCGGAAGATTAATTATTGCTATTTTTATTGAATTTAAGTGTGAGTTTCGAACTTTCAGCAGGTGTAAGCGATTTTTTCCTCAACCCAATTCGTTCACCTTATCAAGAAGGCAAAAAGTATCAGAGCAAAAGTAGAAGGATTTATAGCATTTTATTTCTATCAGGCGTGATATATTCGACATTTTCAAGGTAACAGTGCCTTATAGCGCCAACAACATTGCATAAAGCAAAAACATCGCAAGTATTGAGTTTTAATGCCGTACGTTAACACACAACACCCAAGAGAGCTGAGATGCCTAGTTTCAAATTATGATGGAATGAGGTTGGAAAACATAGCTTTTTATATATTTTTCTTCCTTACCCTTGAAACATTCTATTTCTAAAGATTCACTGAAGTCATTATTATTCCAAGGCAGTCGAACATATAAGATGGTATGCAGAAAAGCCTACTTCTTTAAGGATCTTATAAAGTTTGTCGTTTTCCGGTTGAGATTCGAACGAGTACGGATCCACTATTGTAATTATCTGATCGAACTGTTTCGGCGTTTCAAAGATAAACTGTATTCGACCAATTGTTCGAGTTGCTTGTTTTGCTGCACACACCGCATTTCGATCTTATGGAATGTTGTTCCATGCGAATTTACTATCGTTGAGTGATAAAGGCAAGTCTAATCAATTGTGAAAATCATTTAGATGTCAATTTTGAAAGTACGCATTTTTTTCATGCTTGAATATTTTTGAATTTTCATTTGGGTGTATTTTTGTTGAGCAAAAACAATGATATTATTTGAAATAATAAATTACGTGATATTACTACCCAGAAACTAATTTGACCAACATATTCATCAAGACTGTTTCTGACACAACTTGTCGCATCTTTTCTTTTAGATATCGAGATCAAAGGCTAAAAGAAGGCTATGAAATTTGAGACTTCTAGCGATCATAACCATTCTATTGCTTTTCCTACACTTTACCGTGACAGAGTGGTGCACACTAATTTAAAGGGGGGGGGGGGGGGGGGGGGCTTGGATTTTCTGCCGTTTCTAGTAATTTTGCTACCTAACATGACGAACTGCAAAATGAGAGGAAAAGCTTAAGAATAAATCTTCGATATAAGCTTCACGAGGTTGATATCTTCTAGTCCGGTCGATTGTTCTTCTTTTCGGTTGATGGGTCTTTTTGGTTGTTTGTGGCTGACGTTTCAGCAAATACTCCTTCTTCAGAGCCTGAACGTATTATTCATTGTAACGTTACTTATATTATTATGTCCTGTGGTAAAATGCAAATCTAGGGCATTAATGAACGATAACTGATTCCGTGAAAACCACTTACCGTGCAATCTAGTTTACGTACTACTTATGTTGTTAGCGCAAGATGACTTATGAACCCGTCCCCCCCCCCCTTCCCGCCGCATGTCACTAGGTCAAATTAACTATAGGTATCAGCTGATACTTAGGCTACAAAATCAATATAATATAAGGTACCACGCGATTGATAATGTTAAGACACTCCCTTTTATTTATTTGCGAGTTTCCGCAATTTACCCAGAAATCTTCAAAAGTTTATCAAGCCGATGCATTTGATTCGTGCCCTAGAACTTTAACTACTATCTCGAAGTCGCCATTATTGTGCCTTTGTATCCTGTGTGTATCTAGAGCTTTATTTGGGTGTTTATTTGTTTTTCCCTCTAGGTGTTCTTTTATGCGGATGTGAAGTGGTCTGCTTATTTCGCCAATGTATTTGTCACCACATGTCTTACGAGAGGTAAGGTATATTGTACCTTCTCTCATGTCGCCGTCTCTACCGTACAGACAAATAACACAGTGCTTCATATTACACAGACAGCCATACAAGCGGTTTTGGACTAATTGACGTCGCAGTGTTATAGAGTGAATTACTACAATTGCTACACAATCTTCTGGACATTGTTTTCTAGGCATTTTCTAATAGCGGCGCTTAGTTTGTCTGTTATAAAAGGTAGTATAAGAGGCACCTTACTATTTAGGTGCGAAAAATTTGCTTTTCTCATTGTGAGGCTTTTCGCTGTTTTTTTTTTCTAACGTTAGCCAATGTTTTTTCTTTGTGCGAACAGTCAGAGTTTATTAAATTGACGCAAGAACAACAACATTCAGAGAACTGTCTCCTTTCTTAAACGCTCAAGTTCGTCTTGTTGCAAGTGGCTACATTACAAATGGTCTTGCAAGCCTAGCAACAACTTAGTGCGTTACCTTTCTTCTCATCCCTCTTATACTGATAAAGCAGTTATTCGAAATATGTGTCGAACAGCTGTAAGTGTTTGTACGGGAAACGATGAAAGAGGGAAATCACTAAACTTGGGGCGGTAAATAGTCATTTCTAATGTGTACAAGGAGAAAGCATCACCTAACGTTAGGCCAAAAAGGAGCAGAAAATCTTCACATAGAGAGCGTAGGTACAATACAGCTCATCTCTTGCAAGACATGTGGCGGCGGAATAGGCAGACCACTTGATATTCGCATAAAAGAACATCAGATGGAAAAACAAATTAAGATCCCAGTAACTCTCTCGGCACACACGGGATAGAAAGGCAGAACGATTATGACTTCGAGGTAGTAGTCCAAATCCTAGGGCACGAATCGAAAATATCGGCACGAAAAACCCCTCGAAGATTTCTGGATAAATTCCTGAAACCCGCAAACGAACAAAAAGGGAGAGTGTCTTAACAGCACCAATCACGTGGCAACTTTTCTCAGATTGATTTACTAGCTTCGGTGTCAGCTGAAACCTATTGTTAATTTGACCTAGTAACACGGTGGGCGGGTTCATACGTCATCCTGCGCCAACAGCATAGGTAGCCCCTAGACTAGATTGCACGGTAAGTGGTTTTCCCGAAATCAGCTATCGCTAATTAATGCTCTAGATTTGCATTATTTCACAGTACATAATAAAAGAAGCAGCGTTACAATCGTTCAGGCTCTAAAGAAAGCGTATTTGCCGAAACGTCAGCCACAGGCAACCAAGAAGTCTCATCGACCAAAAAGAAGAACAATCGATCGGAAAAACTTTACCAACCTCGTGAAGCTTGCGATAAAAATTAGTTCTCATCTCATTTTACAGCTCTATTTTTTCGACTGCCGAGTTTTCAAGAAAGTCGGTCTCTCGAGTTATCATGACATACATTTTGATTGAAATCGTAAATGGTCTCCAATTTGAATTTTCTAATGCTAAAATGCTTTCCAGGAAGCTGTGTCGATTTCATAATAATTTCACAACAGCTTGTGTGGGTGCGTATTTCCTTCAAGCATGAATGGATGACATCCAAACGAGAACAGTCAGGAATATCATGAAGACATTACGTCGACAGAAAGAACTTTCGACCACACTCGTAATTTCGAATTGAAAACAAACACTTTCCATTGAGAGCTGCTTCGCGAAAGCTGTCTAATATTGATACAATTCTGGAATTTCTAAACTATCACTAATAGAATTATTTCAGTCATTCGGCGCGTACGGCGATAAGCAAATTTCAACCATTAATATTTGGCAAAAACTTTTCTAATAGTTTGCTTCGTTTCACTAAGCGTCACAGTGGTGTTTGCTATAATACTGCTTGAAACAGAAAATACCCTCCTTTACTCATAGCATTTTACGATATTTTAGCTTATCCTAACGATTTATCTTCTTGAGAGACCACAATCATAGAGATAGATAGTTTTAGACTGTTTATTGCATCGTTGTCCCAGTGTAAAATTTCCAGGTTTTATATCAAGTGATACGTAGCCGAGTTTGTGCAGCTCTTCGACTACCTAAAGGATAGTCTTGTTGTAATCGCAAGAAGAGTGCTAGAACATTAAGATTATTTTGTGGTATAGCGTTTGACACGCTCTAGTGGTCGGGGTGGAAAACTACTTCAATTCGTGTGTGAGATTTGAGATTCTGTATAACACTCAGCATTCTTGAATGCACATGACGCCATAATACTTTAACAAAGAGTAAAATAGAGAATTCTCGTGGATAACTGTGTTATGAGCGTCGTGGTCGAGTGATTGTGATGCTCGTTGGGGCGCGCGTAAAGCCGAACACGGTTCTTAACACATTGCGGCAGGCAACAACAAGCTCTATATAGACACACCACAGGCAGGCTATCCTTAAGATTAAATGAGTTGTGCTCAACCAGTATTCTACGACTTTCAAGAAAAAAACGAAATGGCGAATTGAATGCTAGAAGTACTGGGATCCGTATATCGAAAAAGTCGCTGTGAAGACGGATCAATAAAGTGTCATCAAAATCTTCTTATTCGAAAAGCAGTTGGGATGCTCCTTCCAAATCTATTGAATAAGTCGATTTCCTACCTTTATTTCATGCACGCTTCGTGTTTCTTCAGGTGTATGAGGGATAATGAACGCTGTGTATGAAGAAAAACGCTCGTCCACTATGCACGATGGAAATGGAGGTACTTTTGCATCTAGTCGCTGATCATATTTTTTAATCCTAACACTAATTTCAAATACGATAATTTTTTCCAAAGTGAGAGAATAATCAAGAATTATTAACAAGACAATTCTCCTTCGCCGATCTGAGGTACAACATCTATATGAGATAAACTGTGGATTGGTTACACGAATTGTTATATAAAACTCTGCGAGATTAAACGCAGCAATAGAAAAACAAATAATAGGCAGCTGCATAGGGCACAACTTAAATTGATTCCTTTTCCTGAGTAACCTAGTAGTTCACCAGCCTCCCCTAACTGCACGCCGTAACTGATACATATTTGTTTCCTCCTCGGCTCATAGTTAGGGAGCTTTGTATTGCGGAATCACACATGACAGCAACAGAATAGGCTGGTGCTCCTTAGTGGCCCGTGCAGAGACAACATGCTAGCTTATTACGATGCTGATCGTGCTTAATATAAGACTGATGGGCTACATGGGAAAGATACACAACTGCTATAATCAGATAATATGATTAATAAGATATTTCATGCAGTAGACTTTTGCTTTAAATCAGGCTCTAGTCAGCTCGTAAGAAGTTGTGTTGAGGTGGGTGACATTTCTTGAATATTTGTAAAATTTCAATCTTGTCACAATTTTGACAGCAAATCTTCATGATTTCACAAACTTCGTGGCGTCGAAGAACGTTGAAGACTTGTAAAATGAATCATTCCATAAGTTACGACGTTCTTCAGAAGGCGTGTCAAATCTACTTCCTCAAAATGTTACCTGTTTGAGAGACCTTATGTTTAGGTGGTTGGGATTAGGCAGATGCTCAACTCCACTTTGTTTCATTTTTTACGTCACATTAGCACCGACTACAATAATAGCACGCACACAAATGGGAATTTTCTGATTACTTCTAGTTTTTGAAGCTTTCGCTTCTTGCTTATTCGTAGTGTGTTCATCAGCTAGATTTTTGATAATCCAGGTGTTAACTATTGATAACTCCATTGATGCTAACTTGGTCATGTCATACAGTTAGATATTTGCATCTAGTGCTGGTGATTGAAACCTGCAGAATCACGGAAGAGACTTCTTCGACAATTTAATTATGCGCTGTAACATCCACTTGACCATTCTGATATACCTAATGGTGTCACACATTCAACGCTTGCCCGCTATCCCTAGTTTGACATCTTTCTTCTCGGTTTACTATAGAAAAAATTGGTCCTTACGATTATAAGTCAAAAATGAATATTCGACCTCATTCGCTGGAGAAGATCTATTCTCAGAAATGTTAATGGACCATTCGAAAACTTGAATTTCTCGCCAGAGCTGCACATAACAGGCTTTTGAAAAGACCCTTTTAAATGCTGCAAAATCAAAAATAAAATTATGTTTACCACGCGCGTATATCTCGCCGGACAGAGCTTTTTTCTACTATTAGTAATCATTCGATAGCGCAATGTTTACTGAGTCCAACGTTGCGCTTTTATAATATAAAGATTGTTTCTGTAGAACGCATCAGGAAAAATAAGATTAATTCACATGAGTCAGCAGAGTGGTGTTTGGCCAAAACACGGGCCGCTAGGTGGGGCGACAATGAAGGCTGCGAAATTATCAACCTATTTTCGACCTGTCTTATGCTAGTGTGATCTCTATATTTAATTAAGAATTCGACATTAGGAATAAGCAAGAAGCGAACGTTTCAAAATTTAGAAGTGATCAAATGAATTCCTATCTGAGTGTATACTATTTGTAATCGGTGCTAATGTGACGCAAAAAAAGAAACGAAGTGGAACTGAGCGTTTGCCTATTACTAACCATCTAAACGCAAGGTCTTTGAAACAGGCAACATTTTAAGGACGTAAACTTGTCGGGCTTTTTATAGAACGTCGTAATTTATTAAATGATTCACTTTACAAGTATTCAACGTGCTTCGATGCCTTGAAATTTGTGACACTTGTGGAGATCTTTTTTACCTTTCTTCTTTGATAACATTTTATGATAGATTACATTGACGTTCCAGCAACTAATCTAAATATCGAGCTGGATAGTCGCGAACTTTTCCGATACTTTACCACCCCCATGCACAATAGAACAATTAACTACTACCAACAATTTGCTTCACACACTTCAACTTCAAATCCTCTATGAACGGTCCTATTGTTAATTTCAGCTCTGGAGAAGTACTACTTAATTATGTGCCTGTCCCATGCGATCGCAAAAAAATGCTTACTAACATGATGTGATCATTTCGGTTAAGAGTTGGTTGAATGACACTGTAAGCATTAAAACAAAAAACTCTGCAAATCACAACTTTACTCAGAATATTATTTTGAGATCACAACGTATTCCTCTGTTATTCAGCCAAAAGCCATGTATATAGCGTTTGTTCAAGATCTAAGATTTGCTTGCGAACTTTCATAAGAGAAAATTTTCACTAATAGGAACTATCATCATAGACAGAGCTCGCCAATGTCTCATATGGGAGACAAAGTCGTCCATCCATCTATGATATTTAGAAGAGGAACAATTTTTTATTATTGGCAGCGATCCACGTAATCTGCGAAAAATACGGCTCTCTTTTCTGCTGTGGAGTTTCTTACACGCTGTACTTTAGTGTGCAGACAAATGAAGAGTTCCGCCATCCTTTGTTGGGTATATGTTGCTCATTGATAAGTGATTAGAAAGTCTGTCTGTGTAGCGACAAAGACGAACGGAGTGGTCACGTGTGAGCCACACACATTTAGCGGGGCGGTCCGTTGGTGTGCCTTCAACTGTCATTCACCACTTGTCAAGCAATTCTAAAATCCGTCACTTCCACTATTGTAAGTGGTAAGATGTCATCAGTCTTCTCTTCGTTTATTACTTCATAAAAATGATAGTTACTCTTCACTCATTATTCTTTACTTACCATGTTTAAATCAACTATGGATTTTCTTAAACCCTATTTTCTTAATGACTAAATGGAGATTATGAACTAATTATATTCTGTACATTACTGGCTGATGCTTCGGCGCTTTTTCTTTGTTCCGGACCTCAAATAGTCAAATACACAAGAAGTCATCGTTCAATCAAATGTCATAGCCATAGCACAAAGAACTCAGTATTCAAGTTTTCGTACTCGTAGTGAACAGCTTCTTGTACACACTTGTGGAAATTTTAGAACAAGCACTACTTTCTAGTGTTTTATAGAGTGTTTAGCATGAGAGCGAAAGCTTGTTCAACAAGCATTTCCAAAGAAGACGAAACCGTTGAGACGGCAGACATTGATATACAAAAAATTTTTCCAGCAAATCGGAGTTGACTCATCGAGATATCAAGGGATTATGTGACCAATGCTTAGTTTGTACAAAGTCGCTTCCGTAAATCCTCGCATTTTTTTGGTATCATCGTATTCGCCAGGCACTCGGTGATGCTCGAGAATTTGACTGACGTTATGAATTTCTTAAAATGTTATCGAATATATTCTTTGAGAAAATAAGTGATTAAAGAGAAACAAATAAAAACTGATCTCATTTTCTGGAGAGGTCGTAGGAATGTCAGTAACTAATCGAAAGTTGAGACTTGAAGGCTACAGCTCCTCATCACTGACTTTCAAAAAGGCATTTTTTGACGTTGCTACAGAAGAAGATTTCTTGGGCTGTTTTTTTGTTTTTTTTTTTTTAGACATTTCTGCATTGTATTTTTTTCTATATAACTCGCACAAGCTAGACGGGTGAGCCCTTCACTTTGCGATTAGAGCCCGCAAGATAGACGGTCAGAATGATCAGTAATATTCCAAGCACCCTCGAACGCGGCAGTGATGTTGAACAGCAGTGTTCTGTCGGAACTCACGGAATGGCAAAAAACAAAGACAACTACCCCAAGGAACACAAAATACACTTACAATGACGACAGTGCATGAAAGAGAAAGCATAATACGTATGGGCAACTATCAACAACATCGAAGCACATTACATCACCTACCGGGAAAAAGGAAGGGAAAGCGTCAGGAAATATAATGTTACTCAAAATACACAAGACAAAAGCTCTGTCCCCTCAGGATAATGTGACTGAAAGGATAAGACAAGCACCTAGACTATCGGAGTTGAACCTGCCTAGCCACGAAAGAAAACACACCAACCAAGCCGCGAAGTACATACAAGTAAAGATGCACACAACTCCGAGAGTGCAAAACAGGATGCAATATATTCGGCACACCTATCAGAGACTGAAGACAATGGTAAAATTGGAAGACGAAGGCAGGGACAATCACGAACATGCGAGCTATATGGCCACAATTCGTACTCACCTAGAGAATTGCACTAGCAATAAATGTGAGCAAAAAGAAGAATTACTTGAATAACCATTGTAATATCTATACTATGTCTAGGAACGTAACCACTACAGGAAATAGCACTAATCACGCAACGCATTGTCATTCCAACGTTAGCTATATGATAATCACTGTAAAAGAACGCCTTTCTACCTCGCAAGCGCGTGTAGGCAAGGCGCGACGTCGAAGCAGCGACAAACACAGAAGTAGAGAGCAACAGACTAGTGAACCTAGGCCCCAACGGTCAGAATGAAGATCGCGAAAAACAAATTCTCAAAACGCGTATACGGACAAGGCGAACCAAACAGCAGTCGTGGTTCAACCCTCGGAATCAAGATAAATGGATGAATTCAGAAACGGCGTAAAAACTGATGGCCAACAAACCAATGAAAACCAAGCAGAAAGCCAATCCAGATCAAGATTCAACGAACGACTTACTTAACGGCTTTAGAGAACCCACTAACACCCCAACAGCCCGCGACAAACAGATCCGTCGAGCCCAAGCTAATGAACAGAGTTGGTCTCCTCTGTCTCACAAGATTCGCAATTTGACTTAAAGTTATTGACGCCTGACGCCGCCTTTTTAACGGATACTATACCCGGCCGCTATCTCTATAAACTATTATAGCCAGTGATTCCCCAAAAAGAGCTAAGAACCGATCCGACAAGAAATTCATAGGCGCTAAGCATGCAGCAGAAAATGTCTCCGAGATTTCAGAATCAAGGATCTAAACCACACACAGACCTCCTAAATTAAACAAAATAGTCCATCCAGATGGAATGAAGGCCGCGTCGGTTGCTAATTTGTTATATCTCCTGAATCAGACAGAATCAAATCTTGATCATAAGAAGGTTTTCAGGCGACATAGATGTTTATGAAATATTTATAAAAAGCCCTAGAGTCGACATTACCGTTCCTGATCAGTTTCCACCAAAAGTTCGCACAATGCTTTGCCTTCATACTCGAATCTAATGTTAGATTGCGATTCTTGTGAGCCTATCCAGGCCTTCATTAATACAAAGATTTACGTCGGACCAAATGATGTATTAAGGTCACCTGTTCTTATCCTTGAAGACTAGTATCGATGTTATTTTACAATGCTCGAAGGAGCTAGAAGCTCAGCCCTTGATTAGCCCGATGCGTGCGGCCCCCCCCCCCCCCGAACATCCAAACAGTAATCACCTTTCATTGAAGAACCAGCGTATAGTTACCGTTGCATCACTTCACACTATGGAAGAATACAGCGCCGCTAATGACTAAGCTATACGTCTGAAATTATCGTCTAGTTTGATGATTATGGTGTATCAAGCGATAAACAGCAACTACGTCAAAATTTAACCTGAATATGAACGCTTGTAGTGAAGTGATGTGATTGATAATTGATTGGAATAGGTGTTTGCCATAATAGGTTAACTAGACAAACTGTTTACGTTAGTAATGAACGACTAGATAAAATTTAGCTATCAAAAACGGTATCTTGCACTATGGGGGAACGAGCGATATCAATCGTGCCATCGACGCGTGTCAGAGTAAAAGTGATGGTAGACAAAATCATTGAGGATAGGACGTGTAAGTTGAAGAAGTGTGATAGTTAGTTTCTGTATACACACATCTCACCTTACCAAGTGCCTCGTCACCGTTTGGACAAAGTCCATTTGAAGCGTGGCCGCTAATTTCATGAGACTCCCCCCCGAACGTCATTCACGTAGAGGAAATATGGACTTCTACCTGAAGGTAATTGAATTAAGCTGAGTAAAATTAATGTTGGGCTTTACACCGTGAAATTACCGACAGATGGAAAACTAGCCTCTGTCGGGGGAGGAAATTGGAGAGTCAGATGAAGGATTTTGTCTACATTCTCTACCTCTTAATTGGGCTCTTCACCAATTTTGTTCATGGACATAACACTATTTACAGTAGCGGCTTGCTTGAATCAGGATCTTCATCCGGAATGCTCCTACTATGGAGATTACAATCATTATATCTGAAGACTAACCTCCGTCAGTATCTTTTGGCTAATTTCCAAATCATGCACTGTTACTATTGAGTAAGCGTTGAATTCAAACAGACGACACCGTAATCTGCTACATTCACAACAAGTTTCAGCAAAGTTTCCACATTCTTCCTATTGATAAGTGCCCTTGAAGAGATCTAACGATGAAAGCCTTTATCTCAAAAGGCTGCGTGATAAGGCACAGAACGCTCAGGAATAGTATTGGGTCCTATCAAAGGTTATACAATATGCAGATTGTCACTACGTTGTGGCCTCATTGAACAGAGAAGATGGTTGAAGATAAAGCAGGGGCATTCTTACCACTAATATATTTCGAGTTATTCTGTTAATGCTTAAATTCAACCTGAATTTGTAATAAAAGAATAATAGAGACGAAGTATGAATAAGAATAAATTTTATGGAAGTACTCTTACCGTTCCGAGGAAAGGACCAGCCGTGGTGAATAAGAGCGCACAGTGACCCCTATACACACCCTACCAATAAAATTAATAGTAGGTTTATTCTCTTGCAGCTGAGAAAGAAACGAGACCACAGAGGCACAGAGCCTGTAATAAAATGCTGCCTGAGTTTCCTCAAGTTCACAGAATTTAGCAATAAAAGTGATGTTTAAATCAATGGTTGAAAGGGCACAAGCAAAGAACCAGTTCTGGTTTCAAAGAATGAAGTTGGCAACCGCACACCCTGCAACAGTGGTTTCAAGCTACTGCATAACAGGTAAACACCTCATCAAGAGGTACAGAACTTGACTTTAAGGAAAGTCACGTGTTCTTTACTGACTAAATAAATTTGCGACAGTAGTGACTTTAAAGGTCAGAATTGATTCGGTTTCCTGCCACAGTGCATGCTGTGAAGTCGCCATTCAGTCGTGTACTGACTCTTTGCTACCGACATGGACTGCAACGCCCCATCAGTGTCTTACTCCGTCCATGGGACTTTCTGCCAGGGGAGAACACTGGAGTGGGTTGCCCTGCCTTTCCAGGGCAGCTTGATGACCCAGAGCGCAAGCACGCAACCATTGTTCTGTATGATCTCTGTGAGTAGCAGATGGCGTTCTTTAGCACCCTAGTGCCACTGGAAGCACTATTTTAGTGTGTCTAGAAAAATGATAATTCTGGTGATTTTCAAGCAGTATAAGGAAATTATCTTGACAGTCAATAATTTAATGTGGTGAGAGGAAGGGATGTTAGGGATGAGTGAAAAAAAGAGTAATTACCACTGTGCGTTCGTTAGGACGCTTATTTTACATTTTTAAATAATTCAACGACACTTTACTGTCATTTTTTTACTTGAGTTAGTTCTACAGCAATAATTCTCATGATGTCTCCAGGGACTTGATGAAAAACAGAATGCTTGGCATCCCTGTTCATAAAGATTTTTGTAATTCATTCCATACATACGGTATTTCATCTATTCAAGGAACAGTTTTTTAAATATAGCATCTTGAAATTTGGGAAATGCCTTTAAATTATTGGTGTCATATTTACACTGCATCATACCAGTTTAATGACAGGTGTCTTAGAATTAGGTGAGCTGTAGTATTTATTGAGTACCTGTCACTCAATAAAGTCCAGCACGCGGACAACCGCCTGGGGTCTGTGGGTGATGCTGCACACCACCTGCAGGACATGTATTAGGTGGTGCTTGGGGATTAGCATCCTTTGAAGGGACGGGAATGGAATGATGGGCAGAGGGGAGAAATACAGGCTACAGTCTTTGAGCAGTCCTTGCTGAAGCGTCACAAGGCGGCTCTGGCGTATGGGACAGGCGTAGGACTCACGCCTTTGACCTTTGCTTTCAGCAGACCCCCGTACATTGGAGGACCAGCTGCCCCCACAGTGTGAGCACATATGGCCTCGAGTGAGATGGGGCCCTTCAGCCACAGGCCTGAGGGAGACCGGCTGAGCGTAGTTTTCTGTCGAATAGGGACTCAGGAACTCAGCAGTCTTCAGGCACGCTGAAGGGGATTCGCTTATGGCAGCCAAGTGCTCCCAGCCTACACAAACGTGCGAGAAAAATAAAAGACACACCATGAGAGACAAGGGCTGTGGGGGTGTGGCAGTGGCCTCCATGCCTCATTCCCTGCGATAGTCACAGTATAAATGTAGTAAGGTATCCAGTCTTGGTTGCAGGTAGAGTATTTAGAGGGAAGAGCTGTTCACTTATAATGTTAAAAATGTAAGAAACAGAAGTATAGCTGCCTTTGCTCAATGTGAATCATGGTGTCACCTTTTTGAATTTTCACATTTTTAGGCTCCTGGTGGCCTTGGACCTGTCCCAATTAAAATCTAGAAAACAAATCAAGCAGCCCCATTCCTTCTTCAGTCTGCAGGTCAGACCTGTTCATATGGTTCGTAATTGTGTTTCTATGTCCCTAAACAAAATGTTCTTGACTTCTGAATTGCTCTAATTCATTAGTTTTGTTCTATTTACAGATTATAACAGGTAACATACAGTGTTTATTTCCTGCTGTTTCTTAAGTGCTTGTGTGATGTGTAACCAGATTCTCTTTTCCTGATGGGTTGTGGAAACCAGAATCTTACTCTGTCTATGGATACACCATATAGTATGCAAACCTGAACTCACAGAAGCTTCGAGCCCGCCATAGCATGGCCCCACCAGAATGGATGGGTCATACGTGGAGTAGTGCTCTGTGGCAAAAATGTGGCCAACTGCGTAGGAGGAAATGGCCAACCACACAGCATTCGTAGCTGCCCCAGAACAGTGTGACAAAAGGCACAAGTGACACCGGAAGGCAGCCCCCAGGCTGGAGGAACTGTATGTATGTGCTACGGGGAAGAGTGGAGGGCAGTCACTAGTGGCTACAGAAGGCGAATTAGTGACTGGGCCAAAGCAGAAACAGTGCTCTGCTGTGGAGTGTAATGGTGGTGGAAAGTAAAGTCCAATGCTGTAAAGAACAA
>JAHQIW010000625.1:0-56508 GCA_019055375.1 Parelaphostrongylus tenuis | reverse complement strand
GAAGAATTGTACTCATACTTCAAGGGTATGGGAAGTTTCACTTTTTTTTCGACTTTTTCGAGTGAGTAGCCAAAAATTTAACCCCCCCCCCCCCTCCCTCATCTTCCTTCTCTTCCTCTCCCTCCTCGTCCTCCTCCTCCTTGTTCCTTTCTCTCTCCAAATCTTCATCAGTAAAAAGAGTTGTCCGCTTAAATGTCAATCTCTTCGGTCTAATTTCTGCTCACTTGGGTTTATTCGGTACTGTTCTATCATGGCGGCGCCACTCGAGGCCTTCGGTAAAAGCGTATTCTTTGCTGTCATCTGACGAATGTACGAATATCTGATAGCTTAAATCAAGTGGATTTCGAAGGTTTAATTTATTTCTCATATTGCTTGTTTTTAACGACCGTGCTGGTCAAAATGAGGTTGTGTTTCACATTTGAAAATTTCTAGCCTGATAAAAGTTTTCTTATAACAAAGTTCTTACCGTTAGATAGAGCAAATTTTTCTGATTAAGGAAATGTGTTTGCTCTTTGGTATTAGAGCTGTACACACACCCTAGCCGACTAGAAGTGCTCACTGAATGTGAAACCTAATATTCTTTCGGTCGTTTCATAGCTCGAAGGAAGTCCTTTCCGAAAGCCAAATACACCATCATATCGGGAAGATTTACCCTATCTAACTATCGAAAGTTCATTACAACAGAACTTTTATTCAGTGAGAAATCTTTGAATGAGAAACAAAATCTTATTTTGGCTGGTACGGCGCAAAAAAAGGTTTTCGAGGAAATCAAACATGCCACTGAAATGCACTTGATTTGAGCTATCGACAACCTACACAAACGTTTTACAAAGGCAAAAAATTTTTTTCACCGAAGGTCTCAAGTGGCGCCGCCATAATAGAACGTAACGTTCATTTTCACTTTCTTAACTCTTTTTAGTCATCAAATTCGCCCGGTTCTATGATGGTGGAAAGTTCTTTTTGCGAGTGATCTCTTCTCGCTCATCACCTAACGCGTTAGGTACGACAACTCAGGGCGCGGGCGCTGGCCCTGCCCCACCAGCGCGCGGCGAGCAGTCCAATGTGCCGAGTACTTAGAGTGATGCCGTCTATCGGGGGGACATTTGTCGGTTCGATCCCTCCCATGGCGCATCACAGCTGTTCATTTTTGTTTCGTGTTCAGTATGCACCATATCTCATAAGGTGAACACCCTAACACAATCGGTTTATTCATTTGATGTCTGAATAGCAAGTCCTTTCGCTTTTTATCGACCTAAGTAATGAAATGGTGGAAAAAACCAAAATACCTTTTTATAACGCAGTAAAAGTCCGAAATAAAACTAACCTTAGACGCTTCTATTTCTCGCCGTATGGAGCTCTTTACCTGAACTAATGGTATTTATTCGATAGCCCTATCGTTGCTGATTCCAGCACTATGTCCATATCCTGAAAAGACCGTTTCTCTGGAACGGAGCGGGTAAAATAAGTTGAATTTGCATGTGCGATCACGGAGGTCTTGGTCAGTCACGTGCGCCTGGCTGAGGCGAGCCATGTGATCGCGGCGTAATGTTGCAAGACCGGTGAGCGGTCTATTGATCCTCGACTCAGCGCACGTGGCCGCCTCAGCCAGCCGCACGTGAATTGGCCAAGACCCCCTTGATCGCACATGCGAATTCTACTATTGTATCCGCTGCGTTTCAGAGGAACGATCTTTTCGGGACATAAGCACAGCGTTGGAATCAGCAACGATTGCGCTATCGAATGGTTACTAATAGTCCAAAGAAAGAAAACTGTCCGACGAGATGTGTGCCCGTCTGAAGCTAGATTTGTTTTGAGTTTTACACCGTTTTAAGAGTCCTTCAGGAACCGGTCAAGTGTGGTTGTAACCAGAAATCTCAGCTTTCGAATCGTGATTATAACTTCTACGGAAAGTCTCCTCTTCAGCGAATGGAATCGGTTTTCCATTTGTTCCCCTGTGACCTCGAAGTACCTTAATTTTCAGTTTCTAAAGAGAATATCACAGTGAGAGCCTTAAGAAATCAATACGCCTCTTCAAAGCACTCTTGGTTACTATATTAATACTATTTCCAGGGACCAGATCTCTGTAAAAGACTTGTCCTCAATAGATTAGTGGTTCTCACGAAGTTATTTGACTACCATTGCTAATCCTAAAGTCAACGTAATCGTCAGTCAGTTGTGCGGAATTAACTTTGTGTGTTTTTCTGAAATCACTTTCGAAAGTCGATCTTTTTGGTACCGTTTTCTTCTACATACCAATTACAGTATCCTGATCTATTTACTTGTTTATTTGCACGACTTGTCATCACTGTTCACTGCAAATTTCAGCACTTCGTGCATTCTATCTTGACTGCGGCTTCAGAAATTCTTTCAAAAATTGGCAAAACAATCGAATAATAGCAAAAATTTCTTCTTTAATCCTATAGTGAGTGCTAAATGTCGCTATTCTAGTCGTAATTGTCGCTAAAATCATAGAAAATGTGATCTTGTAGAGAAAAATTGAGCTTCATCCTCAAAAAAATTATTTGAAACATATAATCTCATACAAACTTCGTTTGATTCGATCTCGCGCTCATGGCTCACCAAGCCATCCATTCCTCCGGGGTCGGTAAATTGGTACCAGACTGGTCTCAGACTTGTCTGGGAGGATAAGCAGCACTGACTCTGTTCAGCGGGAGGCCACCGCGAGTCATTGTAAAGGCCATATATGCATTCAATCACCTCAAACGAAATTAGAAATTGAAGTCGAATGCATGGCGCATCCCTCAGGGATAGATCAACGCCGAGAGCTTTTTTTTATTATCTTATAAAACACTGGTAAATATTACCGCAAAGAGGAAAATACACATCATTTTGTATGATTAGTGCTGGTCTTTCTACTTACGATTATCGTTGTCTTCGCATAGATCATCTGATACTCTAATAGGTAGTATTACTATTATTCTTATTCGTAATTGTCGTAGCTTAGTAGAGCCTCTTCTATTAACTTTTTATTTGCTTTATATCGAAGGAGAAGCATCTTCATGTCGAACCCTACTCTTAGGACTCTCCCACGTCTTTCGCAGATGATTCCTTCAGAGGGATGGTTGTCAGAGCGTTTCAGGTCTTGCTCTCAGGACTATCTCAAGTTCCCCACTGAGCTCACTATACGAATGGTAGTCAGAGCGTTCCGATCCGGGTGCTGCTTTGCAGGACATTCCCATAGTCCTTCGCTGATCATTCCACCAAGAGAATGGCCATTTGGGCGTTTCTGATCCTGCTTTCTGCTTTCAGGAATGCCACACAGTCGTTCATAGGTGATTCCATCAGTTCGAAAGATGACTGTCAAAGCGCCCCAAGTCCTGCTCTCAGGACCATTCCACAGTCCTTCACAGGTGATCTCACCCACCAGTTTGGGAGGATAGCTGTCAGAGCGATTCGAGATCTGCTGTTACGAGTGCTAGAACTCTGCAGTGATTCTACCAGCCGTCAGCTATTGTTTTTTCAATGGAGCTCAGTCGTTGATAGGGCTTCTGTTGATCGCTGTCATTGTTTTCAACAAAAACAGCATCAGTGTTTCGAGTCCCTCTTCCAGGTTCGTTCCACAAGGTTCTTCATAGGTGGTGCAACCAGTTTGGGGGACAACCGTCGGAGAGTTTCGAGTCCTGCTGTCAGAACTGCGCCACAGTTTTCCGATTCGGTCAGTCCGGGAGGGGAATGAATGTCCTTTTGACGATTGATTTTACGAGGGGAACTCAGTCATTGATGGAGGCTTTTGTCAATCGGGTGGTGGTTGTATCCAAACAAAGGCGTAGTGGTTGTCACGTCGATCACGTCGAGCAGCCCCACCCCGTTTCACGATCTGTTGTTTGTTGATCGTTCTTTTTTCCTTCTTCTATTCCTTTCCTTCATATGTTCCTTTTCTTCTATCGAAGAAAGAGTGATGGCGTCAGAATGGTGACCTCTGTGGTGCAGTGGTAGCACGCGTTCCATGGGAGAAACGTGAGTTCAACTCCCGCCCGGAGTTTGAAGTTTTGAATGACACTCAGCGTTCTTGGATATCGTTTTTTTTTTCATTGGTTTCCGTACAAAGTACTCGTATACGGTCGTCTGATGTCCTGCTGTTTTCTATAAAAATTGAATGAATTGTTTTCACTTTCAGCAGATGAGCACCTCTCATCGATTTATGACCACCTCTGAGGGACTCATGCCTTCAACAATATTCGATAAAGGTGTGTTTATTTCTCGGATTTTATACTTTTTCCTCGTTGTCCTTTTAGTTGATTACTACTCGTGTAAAGTTGTAATATTCTTCGTTGTTGCATTCTCTTCATTTCCAATCGGTGATTGTAAATTCAAGGAGACGCAGATATGGATGTCTCAGAAGAGATGGAAGAGGTCCGAGAGTTATTATACGAGATGATAAAGAAAAACTTCCCAATGGGTGTGTCATCGTCTCATCTAGCTCAGAAATACCATGAAGAGTGAGTGAAGTTACTTGATTTATAACATTTTCTATTCTATGGCTGTTCCTTTCCTCTCCTGTTTAACGTTATGAACAGGAATCCATGCGAATTTTTTCAGTTAACTAGGCCTCTATCTTAAGGAGGCGCATTTTATTATGCAGCACCATGGGCGATGGTTTTATCCCGCGCCCAGGGCTTACCAATCCTTCCATCTCTTCTAGGTCCGTGAACTGATGCCGGATTTGTTTAGGAGCACAGCAGCACTGGCTTAATACATCGTCAGTCGATCATGACTCAATGTGAAAGTTAGATATTGAAATGAACTCAAAACATGCCCTTGATGAAGTCGAATGCATGGATCATCCCTCAGATTGGTCAACAGCGAGAGTTTTATTCTTTAGCTTGATATTTTATCAATATTAACGTCATTGCTGGGTACTCCAACGCAAGTAACTGGTCACTCTGAGTTTTCTTGAAATACCTGGAGTCGCTATTGGACTCGGAAGTAGCCCAGCAGTTGGCTTATAGGAATTTTGGTCACGTTTTTCTTTTTTTCGCTATTTGTGGACTATATACAATTATCTAACGGCTGAATGGTTTTAATGCCCCCATTATCGTCGTATGAAGGAAGCAATAGAAGAGCAGAAGTGGAAGGAGGTTAATTGCTTAACGAAACGGAGCAGTGAGAGCAAAAGGATACTTGGTTAATTATAGTTTTTGGTGCAAAATATAGTAAGTTCTGGATTTTTTCCGGCCTTATCATAATGTCTTCAACACGTCCACTTAACATGGTTAAACACTCGAGGAGCTGTTAGTTTTTATTATTATGTAAACACATAAGAGTGTGGTAGTGGCTAGAGGTGCTGTGCATAAACGCGGAGTCGATAGTTCAATATCGCGTGAGAGGTTCACTAAGCCTCATATCTCGTTGGGATTGGTAGGTTATCGCTAAACGTGCCTAGGAGGATAGCAGCATAGACTGGATACAATGTTAGGCTACCGCACGTCATCGTATGGGTCAGGTATGGATTCAAACATATGATGAGATCCAATAACCGGGGCATCCCTTCAGGGGAATTGGATCTTTCCTATTTCTTCATTTTTATAATTTTACACCAGGTGCTCACTCATTTTCGACATATTCAGATACGTCTCAAAGGGATTAGGACGTGAGTTACCTGAGGATTGGCTGGTTCAAGTCACAGAAGCTGAAGAGTTTGAAGCACAGAGAAGAGGACCGCTCACTATCCTTTTCGTCCGCCTCTCCAACACCACCACCTCTTTCAAGAGATCTCCAACCCCACAGTCTAATGTAAAAAGTATTGCTTTTCTTTGTCCATGATGAATAAGAGAATAAGAATAGACTGAAGAGGTAAATTAGGTGGAGGGTGCTAGTGTGTTGATGATCTTTCATATTATCCAAAGACAAACGAAAGAACAGTCCCTTTCACGGGGCAAGAACTTTTCATAAGAGGGTTGCTAATCATTTGAAAGCTTGAATTTCTGTCTACTGCGCTTCGTGCTCCTTTTTCGAAACGACTCCCTCATAAAGCTGTAGCATTCAAAAGAAATTATTAACATCCACCACGCACTTCAACTGTTGCGTCGCTGGAATCACGAGAAGCATATGAACATATAGAAGAAATCTTGTAGTGATAGATTCATACGTTTTATCTGGAGTTTCTTCGATTGAAGCGGAGAGAAATCTCGACTCAATAGGAAAAATTGCACTCCAATTATGTAACGTTTCAGCACAATCATTCGATCGCCGTATAAAATCCACTGCCACCATTCCCATCTCTCCCCTTGCCTACGCCTTGCCCACACACTATTCGGAAGCGATGCTCGCGTGTGAAACTCAATTTTATTTTCCCTGCAGCATTGCAGTGAAAAGGTTTTTTTTTTGAGTACAAGGACAACGTAGTGATCGTGAAAGTTTACGCTGTCGAATGGTTACCCATGGTCCAGAGAACAACTTGTCCTGCGAGAAATATGCGTCTATGAAACATAGATGTTTTTCTTCTGCTAGAGCGTTAGAAAAAGCTCTTTCAGATGATGATCATCTAGCGCACTAGCTAGAGATTAGGGCACTTGAAGGGGGCCTATTACTGGCTTTTATGGAAAATTCTTGTCCAGGGAAAGGGGTGTTTCTTCATCTGTCCTCGGATAGCATAAAAAACCAATCTCTTTGAAATTCTTGATACTGAAGTCATACGATTCTGTAGTTTCAACTTTTCAGTATTGATCTTAGCGTCCGTTTTGCAAACGGCATGATGTTGTTCTTGTCCTTTTGCCACCAGTGATGTTTCATTTAGTTCTCACCTCCGACAGTTCGCTTCCGAATAACGTCGAACTTTTGAAGCTTAGAAAGGACAGTTACCCTTTACAACATGCGGAAAAGGTGAGCTTCTGTTATCTTAGCTTTTACAGAGACAAAAGTGGTCTGCTTGATATACGATGTAATCCGTTTCTTTCAGCTATCTTGTGTTTCGGCTTCACTCAAGGTGAAGTGTGATGTAATTGTAGCTGCTTTCGAGTCATCTAGAGAATTATTTCTTCGAGCCGTAGCTGACGACTCAGTGTTCAAGTCGATGAAGGCCGATATGCGGAAATTTTACGCCGACAATTCAAGTGATAAGCGTGTACAAATATATGTTGGTATTATTTCCAGTCCATTTCTTTTTGTGCTTGAGACCTCAATCATTTTCCATGTAGCGGTTGTATACATCAAGGGATGCTGAGTGATAAGCAAGCCTTTGAACCTCGGTAGGAGTTGAACTCGCGTCCGACCGTCTTCGGTGGTGCTTGGTAACCACTGAAGACGGTTGATTTCTGACAGATTCGATGCCTTGCATCGCAGAATGAGTGATAGCATAATTTGGTAGTGCCAGTGGTTAGCATGTGCTACCGCGAAGCGTGAGACGCGGGTTCAATTTCCTCTTGAGGTTCAAAGTTCTTCATGTCGCTCAACATTCTTGGATATATAGTTATAACATCATTACAATGTTAACCCTTTTGCGACTGTGGACCGATAGCCTCTGCATCTCTAAGTGGCAATTCCGGACGGTCTGCCCATCTCCTCTGCATCTCTCGTCCTCAGCGTGCCATTGTTATACGCAACAGCCTGCCGTTGCAGACCGTCCAGAGTTGCCAGTTAGAGGTACAGGGGTCATGGGTCCACGGTCCCAAAAGGGCTAAGAAATTGTGAAAACGAGAAAAATTATTATCGATTTTATGTTTGTAGGAGGTATTGTCTGGTGGAGCTTACGCACTATGCGATGCCGCTGGCGAGTGGTTTCGCGTAATTGCCATGGTATGTTTACTTTGTTCTTGGAGTGACTCTGGAATCATCTAATGCCGCTTTTGAATTCTTCGTTGTTCAGGAGTTACCTCGATCTGGTACAATCAAGTGTTTCTTTTGTGATGTTGGAGTGTATGGTGTTTATCCAGTTGTGGACCTCCGCCTTCTTCCAGATCCTGGCCATCCACTAATGAGCAGTTCGTTTCCATTCATTCCTGTCTTTTCTACTTCTCATGGTCATTTGATGTTGTACTCCATAGTCTTATAGAGGTCACTCTTATTCTTGTTTTGGTTTTGCTTTGCATAATGTGTTGTGGTGAGGAAGGACGCGTTTGGCTCAGTGGTTAGAGGTACCATGCGACACAAACGTGGTGATGGTTCGATCTTGCGCCCACATGGCTCACCATGCCTTCCATCCCTACGGGATAATTGGTAGCAGATCTGTTTGGAAGAATGGTGTCACTGACCTGATGAATCGGTAGACCACCCGCGAGTTATTGCAAAGGCCAACTAGGCATTCAGCCGACTCCTAAAGCGGTGAAGTCGACTATATGGCGTACCTGAAGGTTTTACCAAAGCCTCAAGCTTTACTTTTATTTTTGGCGTTTATTGGATAGTGATGAGATTTTCAGGTGGAGCTCTTGCAAACGTGTAAGCCTGGCCGTACCCGATTATGCTTTGGGCGAGTCGTCTGATGATATCCTTCGTGCTGTCCTTTTTGAAAAAGATGTAATGGGAAATTTCATCCCTGTCCAAATGCAGGTATTCTTTTACTCGTCTCCTGTGAGTATTCATTTCATAAGTTAGATCAGTCTGGTCGGTCATAGCCGTGTATTTGCATATTGTTCTTGGAAACTTTTGAATAAACTTCATGTCCATAATCCTCTATACTTCATGCTCTAGCTAAATTCGCTAACGGAAACGATATTAGATGGTGAAACTGTTTCCATTGCCGATTTGTGGATGGCAGATGGAAAGTCGGTAGTGGACATGATCATCTCAAATGTTCCGGATGTGAAGAAGTCTGTCACCTCACCGAAGTATGTTTTTTTTTCATACATGCATTAAAAAATATGCCAGGCATTTCACATATAGCGATGTCTTAGTGAAGGTAGATGACTTGCAGTTGGGTTAGCGCAAGCAGTCTCATACATCCGCAATCCTAAGCGTTCAGCTGATTCGTGGTAAGGGGATGTTAGGGAAAGAGATTGAACCAGGGCCTTATCACCTTGTTTTCTGATACGCTGATCATTGCCTTTTGCGCCACACCATACTTTATAAATTAAGTGGTCTTGTATATCCAGAGTCGAGTTAGCCTTTTTGTCATACGATGAGACTTTGAAATCGCATAAAAGCATTGTTAGAACACATGTTTTGAAGGTAGTTCTTGTTGTTAAATTAGGTGGTCTTTTTGTTAAGTTGGTGGTTTCATTGCTGATTGAGTGGCTCCCTGTTTTTTCTAGAATATCACTTTAGTGGCGACGAGGCCTCAGCGATACAGTCACCAACGTCTTCTGCAAGTCTTCCGCCGACAGTCTGTGTTTTTGATGGTGATATTGAAATCGCACCAATGGATGTTAGTCAGATCCCAACGATACGTTCTCTGCAAACGCGCTCTTTGCTGCTGGTCCGGGTGATATCAGTCTCCGTCAGGTTTCTCTGGTAACGTAGCTCAGTCGTTTTTCCATCATCATATGGAGGTTATGGAATGACATTGTAGGATCCTATGCCCGATTATATGTATGAGAAACTGGCAGAGGAGTGTCAAATGTCGGACGCGAACTTAGTAGGGGATCCCCGACCAGGTGCATTCTATGCGGCATGTATAAACGAACGTTGGGAACGAGTGCAGTGTGTTCGAGCAAGCAAAATAGGTATGTTTTGTCTTCGAAATTTAGTCCTGAGCCTTTGCTGATCTCTAGTTTATGTAGGGTTTTTGAAATTACAGATAGTGCAGCATTCTGTGTCTATCTGATTGACGTTGGTGCGTTTCATTACGTAAGAGCCGAATCATTGAGAAGACTTAATGTGAAGACACCGTTCAAGAAAATGTTAATGTTCAAATGCAGGGTTTGTTCTTTCGCCATTTTTTTTACTCTTACCTGTTTATATGTCAGATGTTTTTGTTCTAAATTTATTGAGGTTAATAATATGTGTGAAAAGAATTCGGCCCTAAAGTTATCAGTGCTACAAGTAAGTCATAAGGGGCATTATTGGCTGAGATGGAAGCCATTAGGATCTCTTGGTCTTTGTTATCAATGTGTAGGTATTCTTACTAGAACAAAGTAATGTATCTTCAGTTATCTGGAGTTCAGAAGTTTATGTTTTCACCTTCCATCTTCTTCGTTCTTTCCCGAACAAATGGCGCGTGTAACGCAGTGGTTGGAGGTGCCCTACGCCGCACATATGTTCTATGCGTCAATCCTTCAGCCATGACTTACGAAGCCCTCCATCCCTTTGCGCTAGGCAAATTTGTACCAGACTTGTCTGGGTGGATAGCAGCACTGACTTGATACATTGATGGACCAACGCGATTCATTGTGAGCATCTGATATGCATTCAACGATCTCCAGCGACGCTTGATGAAGTAGAATGTATGGCGCATGCCTCACAGATTGATCAACGCATAGAGCTTTATCCTTTGATCCGTTCATCCATGAAGAGTCGACTGGACCGACGGGATCTAGTCGAGATTTGACAAAGCTTTACGCAAATGCGCCCTCTGTGTGGCATTGCCTTGATTGCGTCAAAGTTTCAAAATACTCTCCTCCTCTTGGTTTCTTACTTTTGAGCATGAAAAGCGTGAAATTAATGTGATACTTGCGGATCATGTTCACACGGTTAGCTGTCGACGGACTTGGACGTACTTTAATGAAGTTTCCATTTATCTGTGTGCCAGTAAGATAGCCTATTGGACTCCAGGGTGTCAGTGATTATTGTTTTTGTCACTTAGGTGCTCATGAAGGATTTTGCCCACCGGATAAAGTGAACTTTGCTGCATGTTCAGTGGATAAAAGAATCGAGCTCTTGGCGTTGGTCAATTCGTGAAAGATGCGCTATGCAAACTCACCAACCTTCTAGAGATGGAAGGCTTGGTAAGCCTTGGGCGCGGAATGGAGTCATCGACTACATGTGTCTGGGTAGCGCACCTTTAGCAACTGTGCCACACGCATCATGACTCTGCGCTAATCGCTAGCGGCTCTGATTTAGCGGTTGTCATTAGGCTTGTTCGACTCGCTTGAGTTGTGCCATCTTGACACATGTGGACGACGTCTGTTACGATCAAGAGAGGTCGAAATTTAGGCTTGTAGTCTTCTCGTGTAACACAGGAAAGTCCTAGAATCTCCCCCTTGTCCTTTCTCTTCATATCAACGCTGACTGCTCTTGCATCTTACCAAGATATCGCCCTGGTTTCTGACTTGTGTATTAAGATAAGAATCGCTGTATCGAAATAGTGCGCAAAAACCGGTTCTTCTTTGCCTTCTTACTACGTCTCCCACAGTTCTTTAAGCTTCGTAGACCGCTTGCTGTTCCTGTTCGCCTGTTCGCTTACTCTCAGCTTTGGTGCCAAGTAGTTCATCATATTGACTACACGGTGTAGGCCCACAAGTCTGTTTGTGTCCTTAGGATCCTGAGCGCTGTAGATATCTAGGAACTTTCTAAAGTTCTGGAAAATCAGTTCGACCATCAGTTTAACTGAAATAATGGTGTTTGGGACATACTATTTTCTCCTGCTTTCTCACTCTTTGAAGCAATAAATATCTAATCATTCTTCTTAGGAGTGTTTTAGGTGGGTAATATTGTACCGATCGGTGGGCAGGACGTATGGAGTCGCGAATCGCATGAGGCAGTGCGAGAGTTTTTTGAAGCTGGTATGGGAGAAACTGTTATGGTAACGTTGGAATTTCATTATGACGTCATTCTTTGCCATCTGTCTGAAGTCTTACTTTCTCTATAATCGCAGGTGTCTCCAATCAATGGCTGTTGCGGAGTTTGGAAGCAACTGAACGCACCTGCTGTTCCGTTTTTGACAGCAAACATCTCATGCTATGGACGTGATTTAGCGGAATGGCTCATCTCACATCAATTAGCGCTTCCAAAGTTGACCTAATCATGCCTTAGCTAGAGAGTAACATATTTTTTCTGTAATGAAACAACCTTGATGTCATAGCACAGAACAAGTAGGACGGAGGCAGACGAATTCACGAAGAAGATTGAATGAAGGATTGAAGGAGGTGTGAATCCAAAATTACCACTTACTAGTATTGTAATCAAGGGCGCTGAGAATATTAACTGATGTGCAGCTACCAGTAATGAGTATATTATTTGATTCAGATGTAAAATTACCACGATAGAAGGCCTCTTGCGAGCGCTTGTTTTAGATAAGGAACGCCGAGTGATCAACTTCCATTGCTCTTACATATTTCTAAGCATTTGTGCAATTTGTTGATTGTAGCTGGCTTCCATCATACAATTCCTACAAGTCTATTTTAGCGATTAGGAAGACTATGAGAATGTGGGAACGGCTGCCACAACTCTCATCATGAGTTGCACTTGCCTCATCAAATGTAGCTTACAAGAACGAGATTTGTGGAGAACACAGCTTCCTCCACCATACTTGCCATTGCGTCCTTTTAGACCTAAGAGGAATATTGCATTGTAGCGATTCAATTTACGTTTTGAGAATTTTCTCTTATATTTGCTTGGTGTTTTTTGAACGCACTAATAGAGCTCGAACTTGGGAGATTAAACCTTAGTCATCTCCGGGTGCTCGAAAATTCTTAAACAAGCGATAGAAGCGGACGTTTTCAAGACGGTGAATGTATTGCTACATTTTTACATTTTCGTCCTTCAGCCAGAGCTGTTTGCCGTTCAACGATGTACTTCTGCTTGGGCTACAATCCAGCTCACGTATGGAAAGCTCCGATTAGCTCAAATAAGATTAATGTTAGTATTGGCGGAGATTTGAATATTCATAAATTTTGTATTTATGTACTGCATGCGCTGAAGTAAGTGTAACCCATGTTGAGACTTGTTCACCTGTCTTTCAATCGTTTTCCAAGCTAAAGTAGTTGAAAATTTGTAGCACTGGTCGAATCTATTAACGATCAGAATATCACAAATCCTTGGAAGAGTATGTGGAAGCTATGGGAAATTTGATAGTCACCGTTTTATCTGCAATGGGCGCTCGTCAAGGTTCATAGAGCCTTTTTATAGTTGAATCAGTCAGTATTTGAAAGTCGAAAGGCACCGTGTTACTGATGAGATTGAAAGGCCGAAACACGTGTCTAGCACTGTATGAGTGCCATAGCAGACATGATAAAAGGCTTGGAATGGGCTTTCGGTATGAGGATCTGATTTCACACTTAATTTCTTTTCTGATGTCTTCTTCATGGTTTTGTCTGTTTTTCGCTCTACTTGTTCTGTGTCGTGGTTGTTTGTGAAATGGTACAAAGGGAATATTAGTCATCTATTTCAACATTCGTATCTGATGTGCCTTATTTAATGATTCATTTTTCATGTTAAACACGCTTGTCGATATTACCAAAAGTTTCGCAGTGGATTAGAGCCCCATTTAGGGATAGATCCAATGCGTATATCTGTGATACTGAGATGCGATCTATTGTGATACTTTGATGTCATCTCATGGTTTGTTCTCGTCGTTCAAATGTGAGATGTATCCTCATTGTGATGTTTTCTCCTCCTCTTTTGCTCGTCCCAGTTTTTGAACGCTATTGTTCACCTGTTAATATACTTCTTTTTGAGAGAATTAGACTCCCTATAGATTAGAATGACTAACCTTTTCGCTCCTGCACCAATCGAAATCGGTACGTTCCTGTCCGCGCTGCTCGGACGGCTTACGAAGATTAGCGCGACTCTCCATAAACGTCTGATCTTAATTAGTTAGATCATGTAAGGAGCTAAACATCACTAAATAATACTCCCTTAGATGTCTTAGTAAGGGAACGCCTCAATATTCTTCGTAGCCGTCTGCTCCGCCTGCCCTCCAGCCGAGAACGACCACCGTTTACCGTAGCGAAAGGGTTAACGACGAGTTTTGGGTCTTCTGTTGTCTAGTAGTAGTGGTATCCTCATAGTTCAAGTAAATGAGCTTCTTTGTGAAATTAATTTTTTCGGATTGGAATTTTTTATATTGGAAGAGAAGATGTTTAAAATTATATAGCTTGAAAATTTTTAAGAAACCTAGTTCTTATCAGAAGACAAGTGCTCTTTTTGTGCCTTCAGTTATGTCATTAGTATCGCTTTAACTCGAATGTCGAGCCATGCTTTCACTGTTTATGTAAGCTTGTATTTTTATTTAGTTTGCGGTTGTAATCATCCATTGTGCCTCATTTTGAGAGACATAATCAAAAGAATCTTTATTGATGTGAAGAGTAAGACTGCGGTACAATCGGCTGTCATCCAGTTGTATATCCTTCATTTTGTAGTTCAGTTACATCCGTCTGAAAGCGAAAGGAACTAATGATCTCATAAAATTGTTCTGACCTCTTACTTCCATAGTATCTATACTTGTAGGGGCTGGCTTCTCGCTTAGTATGCGTATAGTACGGCCAGGAGTCCTGAGAGCTGTGATAGTGACTAGCATAGTTTGGTTGTTGATTGACGTCGTAGTTTTGTTCTACTACCTCGACTCTGGGCGATTGGCAAGTACTACTAGAAGACAGAGGTAATTTGATCTTCCTGACATTTCTTTGGTATTTTTCTTTTCGGCGGCGAGAAATTGAAAACCAGTCTCGTTCGCTAGACAGATTATTTTCTCGTAGGAGTGTTAATGATCTTTCGAACGACTAAATCTCTTGCTACAGCCCGACGTCGCCAGTTTTTCGGAATATTTTTTTATAACGCTGCAAAATCGAGAGCAAAATTGTTTCTCACACTCGCCTTTTTCCCCCATTTTTATCGCGCATATAATTCGCTGGAAGAAGACAAAGCATATCAGCGTGTAGAGAATTTTCCGTAGTATCAGAAATATACTTTTGTATCTGAAGTTTCTGTCGATGCATTGAAAAAAAAATCTTCAATTGAATAACAATAGTTTTAAACGCGGTCGATCGCTCCGCCTCCCCCCCCCCCGCCTTCCTCCCGCGCCCTCACCGCTCTGTGAATCAGCCGGTAAACCAGGTCGTCGAAAATCTGGAAGTCGATCAATCATTCCTGCTATACAGTACTTCCAGAAAATATGCACGACGTTGGAATGTATCGAGCCACCTCGTAACACCCTGGCTAACCACAAATATGCGCCGAGTCCGTAACAAAATCGTCTTTTGGCTACCTTGGTGCACTAAAAATCCTCTTCAAAAGCTAAGTACAACTAAGAGAATTGAGTGGTGAACAAAATCACGGCTTCAGGCGCGAATCGAACCCTCGTTTCATCCTATCCTGGGACGCGTGCTCTACCACTACACCAATGAGGCACATTTGCCCGACCACTCATTCTTCAACATCTTTATGTTAGCTATAGATCTCTACGTGCCTCGGTGGTGTAGTGGTAGAGGACGCGTCCCAGGATAGGATGAAACGAGGGTTCGATTCCCGCCTGAGGCCTGGTTTTTGCTCATCACTCAGTTCTCTTAGTTATATAAGTAACATCATAACACTGCGAAAAAAGCAGTAGAACAACTATAATTGCTAAGTACAGCATTTAATTAAATAATCGAGACTTAGGGTATCGAATGATTGCCAGAAGTCTAGGGCTTTGTCCAGCAATATGCCTAAGTTCGAGATATAATTTCATTTTTATTGTCATAGCGCACTAAAAAGCCCCAAAAAATTTAGTAAAGCTTCGAGGTCGTCGAGATTTAAGCTGTCGAATAGTATAAATTCGAAAAAAGCAGATTACGCGAATTTCCTAAAGGGTTATATATGCACATAGATAAGGAAGAAGTATCTAAACGAATTATGATTCCCACATTTCAGTCTACCAGTTCGTGGTGATCGATTGACTGTACGAGAGATTCCGGAATCATTCCAGAAACATGAAAAGAAAGAGGTGAGCTAGTGATTATTGAACTCTGTATAAGTCTAGAAAAGTTTCTTCCCAGTAGTTAGCATCACTACTTATAGGTAATTGATGTACCGCAGGCAAGGGTTTTACTCTCAAGGAAACCCACTCTTGATCCATTATCGCAGAGGAAACTGGACAAGCTTTTGAGTAGTGAGTGCTTTATCTTCATAAGTGGCTTATTACTTATATAGAGCTAAAGGATAAAGCTCTCGGCGTTGATCAATCCCTGAGGGATGCGCCATGCATTCGACTTAAATTTTTAACTTTCGTTTGAGGTGATTGAATGCATAACTGGTCTTTATAATCACTCGCGGTGGCCTCCCGCTGAACTGAGTCAGTGCTGCTTATCCTCCCAGACAAGTCTGAGATCTGTCTGGTACCAATTTACCGACGCCGGAGGGATGGATGGCTTGGTGAGCCATGAGCGTGACATCCAACCATTGACCTCGTGTGCGACGCAGAGCACCCTCTAACCACTGCGCCTTATGCGCTCTATTACTTATATAATGCCAGAAAATCATTAGTTCGTTCCCTAAGTTTTGGCAATGGAACAGTAAGCAGAAAAGTTATTTACCAGAAGTAACTTGAAGTAATTGAGATTGCATGCTTTTGATATCGTTCATTTGCGCATTCTTTTCTGAGTGTTCTGGTATACAACTCGTCTATACTTGCTTAAATATGGAGCTGTCGTGGGAACAAATTCGTTTGCTACTCGTGTACGAATGGCGCGTAGGAAAAGTTCTTGTGAAGCGGGCCGCAAGATTAACGGAGCTTGGGGCAATGATCCGCTTGCAGAAATAATATATAGGAAGTGCTTCACGAAGCTCAGAGCTGGAGAGAATAATCTGGAGAATCAGTCGAGTAGCAAACAAATTTGTTCCCACGACAGATTCATCTTAAGGCGAATATAGTCGAGGTGTATACCAAAATGTTCACAAGAAGATGCACAATTGAGCGCTACCAAAATCATGCGGTGTTGATTACTTCTGATTTACAAGTTTGGTATTCAATGATCTGGTGCCAAATTCAGGGACGACCTAATATTGATTTATCTATTTTATTCTACACGATCAGTTAGCACAACTTACTCTCGGGATCTTCAGCATTTTTTGCATTTGATTCGTTTTTTCATCTTTCATTTTCTAGAAAAGTTTTCGAACATTTCACAAGTTGCTTTGACTGTTGCTTGAGAATTTCGTCTTCTTTATGAATGTCGTGAAATCCTAGTCTAGAAGATTCTCCTTGCACTTTTGAGGTGCTCTGAGCTGGGGCAATTCCCCAATGCGTTCGTTGATTGTACAAGAGAGTGTTAGAAGAGGGGATTGAACCAACACTATTGCTTATCACGTCGCTTATTCTTAAACATCATTTAGCTTGCGACCGCCTGTCCCTTATGTACTCTTTCAAGTTTTTCAAATACACATTTGGTGGCATATTTGGATTCTGAGAATATTCTT
The DNA here is from genome assembly GCA_019055375.1 of Parelaphostrongylus tenuis. Classification (NCBI taxonomy): domain Eukaryota; kingdom Metazoa; phylum Nematoda; class Chromadorea; order Rhabditida; family Metastrongylidae; genus Parelaphostrongylus; species Parelaphostrongylus tenuis. The sequence continues at coordinate 39,282 of JAHQIW010000625.1, read as the reverse complement.
CCTGCTTTTGAGCAATAGAATACTCCTGCTTGTGGATGTTTAGCTGCATCTAATTGATATAATCCTTGTTTAGTGAAATCATTTCAATCACCTGAGTATGGTGAAAATGGTGCTGGTGTTGTAATACCAACGGAATTAACAGCTGAGAAGGATAAGAGGTTTGCGGAAAACCAGTTCAACGTTGTAAGTGAGACGGCCGGTTATATAAAGTCTTCATAAAGTATTCTATATCTTTTTTTTTCTTGCTGATCTCTGCTTTCAGATGGCTAGTGAATTGATTTCTGTGAATCGATCTCTGCCCGATTATCGTTCATCACAGTACGTAAACCTTCTTTTACCTTCTTTTCGAGACGTTATGATGTTAGGTGATCACTTTTTTTGTTAGTAAATCATAAATGATAGGTGCCAAGTCAAGACTTATCCATTGGACCTTCCCAAAACATCAATTATAATTGTTTTTCACAACGAGGCATGGACAACACTACTTCGTACCTTGCACTCTGTGATTAACAGGTATTTTATTGCCCTATTTTCATCTGATTGCCTGAATGGACGTAAAATATAATAGTCTTTCGGATCGTTTGTTTAGATCTCCTCACCATTTATTAGAAGAAATCATTCTAATCGATGACTTATCGGATCGGGACTTCCTGAAAGAGCCTTTAGATGAATACATAAAACGATTTCCTGTGGGTTCTTATCTTTCATTGACTCAGTAAAAACAATAAGGGAGTACCTCTTGATTTAAAATCTTGTTTTATAGATTCAAACACGAATCACTCATCTGAAACAACGAAGCGGACTAATACGTGCGCGTTTAACTGGCTCGGAAATGGCTAGAGGAAGTATTCTACTGTTCCTTGATGCGCACGTAGAGGTGATTGTAGAATGAAAAAATTTTATTAATACATTATGGCCTGAGTAATATGCAAACCTTCGGCCCCACACGGGAGCTGAACCCTCGTTCCACCCATCATTCCAAGGGCACGAACTAACTACTGCACTAACGAAATCCTTCAACTGCATTCAATGCCGATATGTGCATGCCACTCCAAACCGCTGACGGTTGGTAATTGACATGTTGCTACTTTGCACGCAGGAGTGGTAGCCAAACAGATGTCCTGGTAGTGCAGTGAGTAGCACGCGCCCTTGGAAAGGGGGGGGGGGGGGCGGTGAGACACGGGTTCAAGTACCGCTTGAGGCCCGAAGTTTTACACGCCATTCAGCCATCCTCGGATATGTAATCACGGCATCATTCACTCTTCTAAGAGCAGTGATATAAAATATTTGTTACTTATAAGTTAGATGGCGATGGATAATTCGATGTCATCGCTGGACAAGAGTTTTTCAGATGAGTGTCAGTAATCATTCGAAGGCTTAAACTTCTGGCTAGAGCTGTACGTGGTCGGTTTTTTGAACACTCCTTTATAATGCAGTAAAATACAAAATAAAATTGTGATTCACACGGCCACGCTTTTTTTTATCTCACTCAGGTTCCGCTGGGCAAAATTCCTTTATTAGACTGCTAGTACTCTTACAATATCATGTTTGATTTTTCGATAAGCTCTTCTGATTGCGCTGTAGAAGAAAGAAAAATGTGTGCTCTACACCTCATCAGACAGAGCTCTTTCTTTTGACTATTAATAATCATTCTATAGCGTAAGTATCAATTATTCCAACGATCTACCTATTCTTTGAAAAGACCAGTTCACTGCAGTGTATCAGAGAAAATACGATCGAGTTTCACATATTCGGTGAGCTTGTTTACCGGCTAAATTACTGGGTGGTGGGAGGGGCGACGAGCGGTCGATGCCCTGACGCTGTAGACATGTGGGTTGTAACTTGTTTTGAACTGGAAATTTTTTTCTCCATATGAAAGAAACTCATAATAAAACGATTGTCAGAGATACTACGAGATTTACTCTATGGTTTTTGTGATTCCGGAGAATTATACGTGTGAGAAAAGCGAAAGCGCGCGGATGGCGTGAAACATATTTTTATTTTGAAGTTGAAGGTTGTAGAAAGGTTTTTCGAAAAATGACCACGTACGGCTATAACCAGAGATTCGAGCTTTCGAATGATTACAAACACAGCTATGGAAAATTCTTATCCAGCGAATGAGGTCAATATTCAGTTATCGCCATTTAACATATAAGTGCCAAAAATTTTGGGTAATCATGTGCCCTGAGTGTTTTTTTCCATGTTTTCTTAGTACCAAATCACTTAGAGACGTGTTTATACTTTGTGGCTGCTGTGATTAGAAGGGAGTATTTACTGCAGGTTACTCAAGGATGGCTTGAACCACTTCTAGAACGGGTTGCTGGTGATAAGAAACGTGTTGTTGCCCCTATTATCGATGTGATTTCAGGTGAAAATCGTATTTTCCACTTGAGGCTGTCTTTTTTTTTGGTTTTGATACGTACTAGTTCGTTCTAGATGACACTTTTGAGTATGTGACAGCTTCGGATACAACCTGGGGAGGATTCAATTGGCATTTGAATTTCCGATGGTATCCGGTACCGAAAAGAGAGATGTTGAGAAGAAACGGTGATCATTCTTCACCGATCCAGTGAGTGCATCAAGACGATAGTTGGGAATTGTGGAATCAATCAAATAATTTTTCACTGCCTTTTAGCAGTGTTATGATGCTTCAGATATGCCTAAGACTGGTAGGCAAAACAATTGACTTCAGGTGATTGTTAACCCGCGTTCCATCATACTAGATGGGCGTTCTACCACTACACCATCAATACCACCGCTGTGCCATCACTTTTTCTTCGATGTAAACTAGCGTAGCTGTCAGCAATTAGCCTGATGTTCACCTGTGCCACCTGTCGTCCCGTTGATCATCGAATGGCTCGAGTGGGCACCAGCAACCTCCCATTTTTCCATATCGCGTGCAAGAGTTGCCCAGTGAGTCCTCCTCGCTCTAGGGAAGCTTTGAGCACCGCATTTTTCTTCTAAACTTTCCCTGAAGAAATCGGATAGTCGGGTCGGTGGTCTTCCAGTGGCGCGCTTGATATCCCGAGGAATCTAGTCGGTAACGGCTCTCGTCCATCAGCTGTCGTTGAAACCTTAATGTTTTATTGAAGAAATACTTGAATGAAATGAAATGAAAGAAAAAATAGTAGCAGAGGGCTGATACCAGGAGTGTAGTGGCAGTACGCGCCTCGTATGGTTAAACGCGGGTCCAACTCCCGCCTGATGTTGTATGTCTTCCCTCCACTCATTACTCTTAAAAACTCATGAACTCAACTTTCCTATGTCTTTTGATTAGGACACCAACCATTGCTGGAGGTCTATTCGCAATCGATAAGGAATTCTTCTATGATATTGGTTCTTACGATGAAGGAATGCAAGTTTGGGGCGGTGAGAATCTCGAGATATCATTCAGAGTTAGTCACAAAATTTTTCGTCTTCTACTTTCCTTCTTATGTTTCAATGTTTGAATCAGATCCATAAATCTATAGGTATGGATGTGCGGTGGTTTGTTAGAAATTCATCCATGTTCTCGTGTTGGGCATGTGTTCCGCAAACAGACGCCGTATACGTTCCCAGGTGGTACTGCCAAGGTCTTGTCTCTAATTTTTCTAATCAAGTATTTACTTAAAATTTTCTATTACATATTCCGCTTCAAAGTAGAATTCGGTGACAAGAACACGAGGATTCTCATGATTCAAAGAGTTGGATTTTCCAATCTGCTTTAAATCTTTGGGATATGTATGGCGTTTGCGATATATAGTACACGCTTTTTAGAGGCTCTTCTGTGGACAACGCTTCTAAATTAGTTTTTCAGTAGCCATCTGTTAGCTTCAGGATTGGTATTTTTGATAGTATGCTAGGTTTGTAAAATGTTTCTTTTTTGTACAACATAGAGGAAATCACGTTTCGCCTTCGGGTGTGCATTGTTTGCACAGTTGGTATGTGTGCTTGGCGTTTCACTGGACTTTTAGCAGTTTAGTAGCTTAGGATTTTTTCAATATCGCCTCTTATCGTCCTTTTTCGTCATTATTTAGATGGACTTCTTCGCCTAAATGTTATTAGATGTTGTGGATTACTTGCATCAAATGCCTTTCATGTTGAACATCATACTGCTATGCTTTATTATAGTATAGCACCTTAATATCTTATTTACGTAATTACTCAGTCTGTTTAAAACAGATCCGGGATCCAATAGTATCATCTGATTGCTGGCATAGAGAGCTATCTAAAAAAGCTCACATCTTGGCTGAGACGTTTAAAAGCGCACACAAAATTGTTTATCTTCTTTCCAATATCGCCTCTGATCGTCTAAAAATGCTAGTTCGTCTAAATGCTCTGATCGTCTAAAAATGCTAATGATCTTCCTTTTTCGTCATTATTTAAATGGACTTCTTCGCCTAAATGTTATTAGATGTTGTGGATTACCTGGATCAAATGCCTTTCCGTTGATGGTCATGGTACTCATTCGCGTTTCGTGGAAAGGTCGTTGATTATGTTGTGCTCGCATTAGCACCATATTTTTCGTTCAGGGATGTTGTGAGTGTGATGATTTCACGAACTGTCCTTTTTTGAAGTTTACGCGAGGTTGGTATATCTTCGTCAAAATCTACAGCTGACGTTCCGGCTACTTCGCCTTTTCAGAGCCGTTCAATCGTGTATATGGTTAGGTCACCTATGTATTGTCACAAATTATGAATAATCTTTGTGATCTTCACAGCAGTTGTTCATGGGCTGTATGACACTACCGTTACCACTTCCATCTGAGCAGTCGAAGAGCGCATGCAGCGCATTGGTTAGAGATGTTCTGCGTCACATGCAACGTTCGATCTTGCGCTCATGGCTCTGCAAACCATCCGTCCATTCCTCCGGGGTCGGTAAATTGGTACCACACGGGTATCAGATCTGTTTGAGAGGATAAGCAACACTGACTGGGCACAGAGAGAGGCCACTGTGAATCATTATAAGAGCCAGATATGTATTCAGTCACCTCAAACGAAATTGAACTTTGAAGACAAATACATGACGCGCTCAGGGATTGATCAACGCCGAAAGCTTATGCTTTACATCTTTGAGCAATCGAAAGGCTCTGGCAAAGGTGAACTCTCTAATAAAACGGTGAGAAGAATGTCAGTTATCGATCTTCAAGAAGATAAATAATAATATTCCAATCGGCTATCTCGAGACCTCGCTCAAAAATTTAATGTAGTTTGATATGATGAATGTCTTAGTCCTTTCAAGAGGTCTGGTAGACATTTTGAGAGGTATACGTAGGTTAAGTGTTCTCGAATACCACATCAGTTGCGATACTAGACCTCTCGAAGGTCTTAAACATTCCATCAGATGTATCAAACTCGCGTTAGCTTCGAAAAGGACAGTTCGTAAGACAGTTTTCACTTTCTGTGGCGAAGTGACTTGAAAGTTGATTTGGACAGGGTCTGATCTCTCTTGTGCTTCCATATTCCGTAGACCTCGCTTTATTGAGATGTGATCTTTGGTAATTGTTCAGTTTCGTCATAAATTCTTCAATTTCCTTTGATTTGTAGCAGTTTCTTGATTTTTAGTTGTTGATTAGTGAACCTTACATCCCTTTCAATGTTCTCAGGCTTTTATTTCCGACAGTCTACTTTATAAGACATATAGCATTTTGACTTTGCTTTGCTTAGTTGGCCCTTGTGGTGATTTCCCAACTCACATAGAACTCGGAACAGTTGTTTTTCTATGAACGAATTTCCCCACGTTTTTATGCTTAAGCAACATCAATACATTGTCCTAATCAGGCAGCACTTATTTTCTGTTAGTGTTTGCCGATTGAACTTTAGAAGTAGAGGTGTTGTAGTTTTATAAAGGAACAAATGCTCATTTTACCGTTGCAGAGAAACGGTCTTTTTAGGGTATAAGCACAGCATTTGGATCAGCAGCGATTACGTTATCGAATGATTACAACTAGTCTTAAGAAAGAGTCTTGTCGGGGAGAAATATGCGCTTCTGCTACGCAAGGAATCTGTCCCTGTAGCAACGTTTAAAAACAAGGCATTTTCGAAAACCGGTCACGTGGCGCTGTAGCCTGAAGTCTTAGCTTTTGGATGTTCGCTAATAATCTATTGAAAAGTTTCTCTCCAGCAAATGAAATCGCTTTTTCATTTGTCCCCTTATAGCCGCAAAGTACCAATTCAGGTAATTCGAGCGTTTAAGCGTGATCATGGACGATTTCTTATCAAGGAGACGACTACTTGGACCTCATTGTGCGATGATATAATTGTGCTTGAGATGGTGGTAGGAGAAAGCTACGTAGAAGAGATTCTCATCACCTGTATCACCTCTCGTACCGTTGATCGTCGAGACTCGAACTGGGATCACTAAAGTTCCATATATCCCTATTCAGTGCCTAAGTAGCCCAGTGGGGTCTGTCCTCATTGAGAAAATCGTTGAGCATTATGTATTTCTCCTAGACTTTCGTGAAAAATTTGAACCATCGGATCGGTAGTTCTCCTGTGGTGCTCTTGATATCTCGAAGAAGTCAGTCGACAGCGATGTACTACTTCCAGTCTTATAGAGTGATCTGCAAAACTTTCGCGTCAGGCAGGACGAGAACCCGCACCTCACTCTTTCTGGGAGCGCCTGCTCTATCCGTTACACTACTGACGCCCTACTTTGCACATTGCTCCTTCTACGCTACAGCGTGACTGGGTTCAGTGTCGAGACTGACTACCTGGGCTAGGCCGTTGACGGCTGGAGGCCGACGGGTAGATGCGCTGTAACGTGGAAGGAGCGATCTGCAAAGTGGGGCGTCAGTAGTGTAACGGATAGAGCACGCGCTTCCAGAAAGAGTGAGGTGCGGGTTCTAGTCCCGCCTGCCGCGAAAGTTTTGCACATCACTCTATAACACTGGGTGTATTTGTAACATCATACTACCGCAAAAAGCGGTTGAATATAAACAATTTCCTTTTGATACTACCATTCCAGTTTAGGATGACTCGAATGAAAAGTTCATAGAAGGCAGAATCAAGAAAATAGGTTAATAAATACCAATATCGTGAAGGTTTCTCTTTTTCTTTAGATCTTTAGTAGTTCATTAGAAATCGTTGGTCTTCTCTAGGCTGATGTTCGAAAGGCAGTAGATGTTCCATGTGACCTTTGAGATGCTATCAGCGTGTAATTTCAGAGTTTAAGCTGCAGCTTCGGACTCCTTTATCACTTACTACAGCGTCAGCTGGTGCTGTTGATTCCCTTCTTTCTCTTTCTCTTTCTCTCTCCCTCTCTATTACTTCCTGTATCCTCCCTCTCCCTTTCTCTGCCTCTCCTCTCCATTTTTTTTACTGCAGAGTTTTGTGGGTTTAGACGTAAAATATTTCCAGTATGCACCTCTTTGATGGCGTTCTGACTGATAATCTACAAAATCCCATCAGTGACTTGGACCTTCCGGCTTTTTATACTCTTCTTTGGCGTTCGGTGACTTATATCTAGGAACTTCCACTTATTTTTGATTATCCGTTCTTTGCCTCACAAGCCCTACAAAGATGTGTTTCCAGAGGAAAGAAATGATCAGTGGAAATCCTTTAGTTTGTTTGAGTGTATGAGAAAGATTTTAACAGGAAAGTTTTAAGTCTTGGTGACAGTTAATCCTAAACATATTTAGCAACATTCTGTGTTATAACACAATATAAAAGGGCATGTGGTGCATAGGTTAGAGGTGCTCTCTGTCGCACACAAGGTCGAAGGTTCGATCTCGCACTCATAACTAACCAAGCCATCCATGCCTCCGGGGTCGCTAAATTGGTACCGAACTGGTCGAAGATTTGTCTGGGAGGATAAGCAGCACTGACTAGATACAGGGGGAGACCACCGCGAGTCATTGTAAAGGCCAGATACGCATTCAGTCACCTCAAACAAAGTTTCAAGTTGAAGACGAATGCATGGTGCATTCTTCAGGGATTGATCAACACCGAGGGCATATCTTTCTTAACATGAGTTATCCAAGATCACCAAGGATGACGAGTGATATTGCAAAGCTTTAGATCCCAGGTGGGAGTTGAACCAGTGTTGCATCCATTCTGGGATGCATTTTACTACTACACCACAGGTGCCATCGCGTGGCTAGCACTCTGTGTTTGACGTCTCATGTCGAGCATCCTTACATACACAATTATAGCATTATATACTGCTATCAGAACTGGAAAATAGATGAAGTCTCATAAAATGCTCAGGATTTGTCAAGATTATATCAGTAATTATAATTTCTACTCATAAGTGATATTGTAGGTAATCCATCATAATGCTGCTCGAACAGCTGAAGTTTGGATGGACGAATACAAGCAGTTCTTCTATAAAATGGTTCCTTGTAAGTGTTCTTCTTCTTTTCTGAATGTAATAGACGAAAGGATTGGTTTTTGATTCACCTTTCGTTGGAAGTATGTATGCTAAACCCTTTAGGGGTTGTGGACCCACGGCGTCTGCATCACTAACCTCTAGCGTGCCATTGTTTTAAGCAACGGCCTGCCATTGTTAGAAGCAGCACGCTATTGGTAGAGATACAGACTAAGTGAGGCAGACCGTCCAGAATTGCCAGATAGATGATGCAGGGGCCGTGAGTCTGCGGTAGTAAAAGGGTTGAACAAGTTTTCGAATCTAATGTGGGAGTTGAACTCGTGTATCCATTTCCGAGAGACGTGCAAATGCTTACATTAGCTGATTCGTATTCTATAATCACTCTGTGCGATACAAGGTTCGATTCGCATCAATAACCAACCGTCAACTGTTTAGCCTTGTAGGAACATATCGGCATTAAACCCAGTTAAACTGACAGCTATCCGGGTCATGTAATCGGCAAGGACTTTTACTATCCAATAATATCGAGTGATACGAGAGGTGAGACAAATTTGTAGCGTAGAAAGAGTGGTGGCAAAACAGGTGTCGGTGGTGCTATCGGTTGAACTAGTGCCCTCGGAGAGGGTGAAGTGCGGGTTCGAGTCTCGCCTGATGTCAAAGCTTTGTCCATCACTCAATCACTGCATATATTTGTAATATCATAACACCGTTAAAAGCGATTGAATAAAAAAAATTCTGTCTGATATGCAAAGTTCCGAACCCTAGGTAGAGTTGAACCCATGTATTATCAAATTTTCAAGTTTGTTTAGTGCTCATAAATACTATATTTTCGAGCAATCTTTAGCTGCCCGTCATGTGGACCCTGGAGACCTCTCCAGTAGGCAACGGCTTCGTGTCAATTTGCAATGCAAATCCTTTGAGTGGTTGGTTCTTTTTTCCGTTATGTTACTTTGTTGTGGTAATCCCACTCTATATTTATACGTATTTAGGTACTTGCGAAATATATATCCTGAAGCTCCTGTTCCATACGATTTCAAGTCCCTTGGTGCTATTTTCAACAAGGTTCTTTGAAAGGCTTGCGTCATTCAAATCTCAGTATTTCCAACATTTTCACTTTTAGGACTCTAAACTATGTCTTGATACAATGGGTAAGAAGGATGGCCCGATTGGCTTACAACCTTGCCATGGATCGGGTGGTAATCAGGTTAGTAAAGACCGTCCATTCTGGTTCTTTTTTGTTAACTCTTTATATAGGTATTCTAATTACTAATACTTCGAAATTATACTATTTTCACTGCTTTTTTCGCAGTGTTATTATGTTACTTATATGACTAAGAGATTGAGTGGTGAACAAAAACACGGCCTCAGACGGGAATCGAACCCACGTTTCATCCTATCCGGGGACGCGTGCTCTACCACTACACCACTGAGGCACATTTGCCCGACCACTCATTCCATTGTTTTTGTTCACCACTCAATCTCTTAGTCTTTATATAGGGACTGTGGTTTATAACCCCCTGGGGCGCTTGGTAACGATTCTATTCTTTCTTTCTTTCATTCATTTTTTCTTCCTCCCTCTTTCTTTCTGTTGCTAAGATAGACTTTATATATCTTTTATTTTAGATTATAATAGAGTTTTACAGGCTTGGTCGCTAACAGGACGTGGAGAAGTTCGTTCAGATGATTTGTGTCTCTCTACAGGCTCATTGTTATCGATGGATAATTTAGTCCGAATAGAACGGTGTAATGTGGCTTCTGCGAATCCTAAACATTATTTCAAATATGATCCTCAGGTTTGTGGTAGTTGCATATTCAGCTGATCTAACACTGTGACAGTTGTACACTTCAGAACGGACAACTAATCCATCTCAAATCGAATCGTTGTTTATCTATACTGTCCGATAAAGAAGCAGGGTTATTGAAGTGTGATTATTCGCCTGAACAGATATGGTCAGTGGAGGGTTACGTGATGTAAGGGTCTTGATTCGTATCCACATCGTCGATATTTCCATTAGAATACGGTGACTGATTATCTCAATTTCTTAGAAAGTTGATGGTTTATGCCTTATTCTGCCTTTCTCAGTGATAATGCCCATCAAGTGGTTGTGCTTTTGATTTGTATGCATTTCTCAATTTGTAGCCCGTTGCTCCTTGTTATACCACGGATGCTGATAAGACATCTCACCTCTGGTCATCTGAGTGTTGATTGTTCCCCCTTTCATGCTTGGCCTTATTCTGAAAGTTGTGATGTTTTAATGAGCTGATCATAATGTCAATATTGTAATAAGCTTATTAATCGTAATCATGTTTTTTACTAGAGAAATCTATGAATACTATTCCATTCACCACCGTTCGGTTGTGAAATCTATGTGATATGATTGGGTTTTTAAGACTTTACATAAGGATTGATTGGGTTCATTGTGGTAAATAATTTCATGTTAGGTTTTGTTTTTGTCGATTCGTTGAGTTTTCATGGTACTCACCTTTACCTCCTTTTGCATTTTTGATTTCTTTGTGATTTATGGAATTTTGTATCTGTACAGATGGCTGAAAAAAAGTGCAGAGTTTTCTAACCTTATCTATTTTATTGTCAGTTTATGACCTCGAAATCACAGCGACTCTTACTTTCTGTGGGTAGAAGAGCTGCTGTTGTAAATGGGTTTCAAAAACGAACAGGTTTCGTTCATAAATGGAGTAGTTTCAAACGATGGCAAGAATTGGTCAAGGCCAGGGTATGTCATTTTAAGAGAAGCTTTGATATTCACTCATTGCTGAATAAAACAATCATTTTATTATATATTCAAAAAGGTTGGGTAATATGCAAAAGCATGAACCTTGGTCAGGAGTTGTACCCGTGTCTCTCTCTTTCGCGGGGTGCATGCAAGCTACTACACTATTCTGCTTTTACTCCTCAACATGAGGGTCTGTTTTGTCAGTAACCGATTACTGTACTTTCCACCTTTACATGGCTTGTGTTCGCGTCTAGTGTACGAATCCGACTATTGGTTCCATTCAGGTCGTGTCCTTGCAGCCATCAGGAAGATCTTTGGGGCTTGCGAATGTGGTTTGGCTGCTGCTTGAGGATTTTCTCTTTCGTTATGAAAGTCACTGAGTGTTCATCAAGCCGATTCCCTGGGTGTCTAAGAATAACTGTGCTAGAGCGTCACAACTTCGGCCGTAGGGATAGAGATGAGTCTTCAGAAGTCTCAGAAGTCTGGTAGCAGTTCGCCGACCTCGTTAGATTTAGAGGCTTGTGGGCCTGGGGCATGGGACAACCAGCGCCATGGCCATCATGAATACAGGAGTACCACTGCGCTATTAGCTCTCAAATAAAACGTGGTAGTTGGGATTGATCGTATGCACAGATAAAGGGCTACATGCTCCATCGTTTTTGATAAGGTGCTTAACCCTTCAAGGACTAGGAGAGTCATTTAGGTGCTCACCGCGCGACGTCAAATCTCAAAATCTCACTCAGCACTCAGCTGTTGTGATGACGACGGCGCGTCTCGTGGGAAAGCAGGCAAGGAGCTGGACCTGCATGCACAGACATGCAAGCCGCTTGCCTGACTGCCGTACGAGTGATGGCACGACGCCGGCTGACCATCAGCGCTGTGGTCCTCAGAGGGTTAAGGACCAGTTTTATTGGAAAAAGACCATGTAGTAGAAAAGTGACTAGTGAATGTTAAGAATACGTTAGTTGCCTGGTTGCTCTTGGATGCGTTAGAACGGAGCTTTGACACATTGCACCAACTCATCGACACTGCAGACGTGACGGTGTTGCATGGAATTAGAAAGGTTCCGTTAACAACAAAGGCTTCTATCACTCACTAAGCAGTTGAATTAACCTTTGCAACACCGCGGACCCACCTCTGCATCTCTGATCTTCAGCGTAGCAGTGTTGGACGGTCTGCCCTACATTTTCTTCCTCTGTAACCCCAGCGTGAGAAGGCGTTGAGTGTACTAGTGTATTATTTTAATCGTATCATCATTGTTATTATCCTATTCGTCTCGTTGATCGTCGAGTGACTTGAGCGGGCACCAGTAACACTTCCGCTTTTCCCTATCGCGTGAGAGTCGCCCAGTGCGTCCTCCTAGCTCAGGGATTCGCTGGATCAGATCTTTCTTCTAGTCTTTTCGTGAAGAAATCGGACCAACGGGTCGATGGTCTTCCTGTAGAGCGCTTAATCTCCCGAGGAACCCCGTCGGTAACGGCTCTCCTTCATCGGATGCCGTTTAGGCGCTTCACGTGTCCGGCCCACCTTATTTTCGATATCCTGGCGTGTAGAACGGCGTCTCTGATTTACAAAATCGTTGACGTAGGTCGGAACTTCGGATTCTTTCTCTCATTTGCGAAATACGGGATACTCCTAGCATCGACCTTTCGATTGCGCGTTCGATAACGCCAAGTGATCTTTCATCCTGCTTACGTAGTGACCAAGTGTCTGCTGCATACGTTAGGGCAGGGATAGTTGTCGAGTCGAAAAGGTGGGCACGGAGTCGGATGTTCTTTGTCCTCTTCACTACATCTTCGATGCTCTCAAACGTTCCCCAAGCCGCTCGTTTCCTCCTGCTCATCTCAGGAGCTAGGTCATTCATCATGTTGATTTCACGACCTAGATAGACGTAACTGGAGCATTGGGTGGATTGTCGTTCCGTTGAGCATAGATGGGGCATTAGAACCCATCCGTTCCTCATGAACATTGTTTTCGTTAGATTCAGTTGAAGACCTATCTTTCTACAGGCGTTATCGAAATCGGTCAACACTCGTTTCGCTCGGCTGATGCTTGATCAGCGAAGCGAAGAATGTGTTGTTATAAGTAATAGAGTAACAACAATAACACATTCAATGCGTTCCAACGCTGTGGGTTAGAAATGCAAAGGAGGTGGAGCAGACCGTCCAGCGTCTCCGCGGTGGGGGTTAGAGATGCAGGGAAGGTGGGTACACGGTCGCGAAAGGTAACATTGGGCACATCATCCACCAAGCGCGTGTGGTGCAGTTGATGGACGTGCTCCGCGAGACATATGGTCGTAGGCTTGATTCCGCGTGCTAAGGCCCGTAAAGCATTCCATCTCTCCAGGGTCGATGAATTGGTATCTAACTTGTTTTGGTGGATAAAGCACTGACTTGATAGCTCGCTAGGGCACCGTCAGTCATTGTGAGGATCAGATATGCAATCAGTCACCTCAAACGGTCCTATAATGAAGACGAATGCACGGGGCATCCCTCAGAGATTGATCAACGCCTAGACCTTTGTCCTTAATCTATCACCCATTGGTTATGGCTTCTTCGTCCCTTACTAGTGTCTCTGACCCATGACTTTATTAATGTATTACTTATTTTAGGAAGAAGATGATCGCGACCTTGAATTGCAGAAAAATTTCTTGAGATTTCCTACAGGAATGTATCTGACTCCGGAACGACCACAAGATGGTTAGGCTTGCATTTTATAGTATTTTTAGTAGTATTGTTACATTTTCTTTTCGTTTCAAGTGTTTCTTTGAATCACGCTCAAATTTCAGTATGCCTAGTAGTTATTTTTGAGCCATACATGTGGTTTTGACAGCCTCGTCAGTTGCACAGTGCCTTTTCGTTCTGGGCAGTTCTCTCGGAGAAACCCAGCCCTTCACATAGAGTAAGCGCAGACGTACTTTTAAGACTTGCTATCCAGTGAATTAAATCAAATGGCATGACATATTTCACAATACCAGCCAAAAACGTTCGAGTGTACAACACTCCCGTTTAGTGATCTATTTCACTGGACGGTAGATGTCAGTTGTACGTCTGCGCCTACTCTACGTAGGGTTTGGGTTCCAACGAGAAGATTAGCCTAGACGAAACGCACTGTGCAACTGACGAGGCTGCCAAGGCCGAAACACGCGTGTATCGCACTGTATAAGCACGCATAACAGACCACATGCATGGCTCAAAAATTATAGTTAAGCATATTATTATATTTTCTCTGCAATGGTTTATAGATCAGAAGCATTGATGTGTGTTTAGTGTATTTGGAAACTGATATGCCTTGCGATTTGATGTCAAATCGCACTTCTAAAACGTAATTAGCCACTCGCAACAAAATCAGCAGAGACATCAATGTGAGCTACGTTGCATTGATCCGTGTGTGGAAGGGAAGAATTTCTGGAAACACTATTGCGAAGCAGACATCCAGATATGAAGCTATTTCTGGCAAGAAATTTTCTGGACTTTTTCGTTTTTGTTAATTATTTTTCATGCATTTGTGTTTTTGTTTCAACTACTGTTTAGAGAAGCTTCTTACGGTTATTTCGATATATAATATTCATACATTTGTTTCAAGATCGAATCGTCCCGAGAGCAAAAGCGATTTTTGATGCTGTACGGGTGCCGTTTGTTCCAAGTGCTGCTTTTGCACGCAACGGAACTCGTGTAGCATCAACAATCGTTTTCGCTCTCGGGAGAATTCCATCTTAAAACAAATGTACAAATGTTATATATCAAAATAACCGCAAGAAGCTGCTCTGAAAGATACTGTGAAAAAAAAACTTTATGGCATGAAAAATAACCAAAAAAAGATACGGAAAAGTCCTTGAATTTTCTTGCCAAGCCAATATCTCCGTGGTTAATGCTTCTTTGATTCTACGATTTTATGATCTATGAGGGAGGCATCCAATCTTTGCCGAGCAAAAGGATGCATGTCAGCGATTATGGCGGTGGTTATTGTTAGTCAATTGATTTTTTGAAATAAATAACTATTAAATTGAAAAGAGTGTCGAAATGCGAAGGAAATCGTGGGACGACTTAGTAGGAAACTAACTCACAATAGATCCTTGAGATTCGATCACCTTAGTGACCTCTTCGCCAACAACATTCGTCTCTTCTGTGAAAAGACTGTCCACTCGACGTAATGAGATGCTGAATTGTGAAACTGGAATGTTTCATGTACAATATTAACGGTGGATTTTTTGAAGGGCGTATGCTTGCACGCAATAATAATCTTTAAATAGCAGAAAGAAGAGTTTTACAGTGTAGCATTTTTCATTTATTTTTGCCATCCATCAAATCAAAATAGGTGGACGCAAAGCAAAAGCGTTAGCAGCGAGTGGTTTCGATCCACCGACCTCTGGGTTATGGGCCCAGCACGCTTCCACTGCGCCACGCTGCTGCGCTAAGGAGGGTGTTGATTGTGCAACATGATGCCGTCTTAGCCTTTGTATTCCTCTCGTATGTCTTGTACTTCCGCCTGTGTCATATGATTCTGACCCTTATCTGTTTTGGAAGTTAATTTGAGTTAAGAAGGTTGGGTTACGAACATCAGACGGGCATTCAACCCGCTCTCTACCCTCACCGGGGCGGCCTTAGTAAAGGTGAAGCTCGAGTTCAATCCCGCCTGAGGTCTGATTTTTGCGTACCACTCACTATTAATAGATGAATGTTTTGACGCCATATCACTGCTACAGAAAAAGCTGTCAGCTCAACTGGGTTTTATGTCGATATGTGCTTAGCAGACCAAACCCGTTGAGGGTTGGTTGCTGACAACTTAGGTAGTCCATATGGAAAAAAGAGTGTTCGAAAAGTGCTGACCTTCATGGTCTAATGGTAGCACGAGCACCTGGTGAGGGTGAAACGCGAGTTCAACTCTTGCCTGAGGTCGACTTTTTGCGTACCACTCAATCTTCCTAGACGACTATTCTAACATCTTACCACTGCTAAGAAACAGCAAATCTAAAAATCACCAAAGTATAACCGTATTTTGCCCATAATGGTCCACCCAGCTTCTTTTTATGTAGCGTGGAAGCATCGCCTCTAATTCTAACACTTTCTCAGAGGAAGTGGGTAAGATATGCTGGGATATGCCTTTCAATCATTTTTGAGCCACGCATGTCAGTGGTCTGTCAAACAGGGCTGACTTATAGAGCCCGATACACGTGTTTCGAACTTGACAGACCACTAACATGCATGGCTCAAAAATGATTGCAAGGCATAATGAAATTTGAGCTGTGGTCTTACGAAAACACTCGAAACGAAAGTTATGCTGGGATAGTTACACCAAGCTAGTTACTGGGTGATCGTCGGCTGTTTATCAGCTGATCTTTGCAAAATACAGTTGTGTCCGTGAATATAAGGAAATTTTCTCGCAAGACATACAAGCACAACGATTTCACACGTTGATTGATACGTAGATCAGTTCTCAGACCAATGCAAAAAACTCTTTTCGGCGTACGAAATTCCATGCAGATAGTACAGACCTACAAATTATGATTATTGCAATGAAGTCACATTAATTATTGATTGTTTGCAAATCTCGAAACACCCATTTGCTTGCTGTTGGCCCAAGTGTGAAACATGATTGTATTTTGACTGTTTCAGCGCGCCAAGAGAGTCTTTTCAAAAAGTAAGCACAGCATTGAAATCGCCAAGGTTTGGGCTTCTTTCAAGTTATTATTAGGTGGAAATAAAGATCGGGGGCACTTGTAAAAAAATGAAAATCTGTGCATGAATTCCGAACAAAAACAATCATAACCATTGTTCGAAATAAAGCCATCGTTTTCTACAACTTCCTGCCATCGGTCCGCTAACTTTCGGATCTGTTTGGAGTACCACTCCTACGGCTTTGAATCAAAGAACTCTTGACATGTCATTCGTTACTCAGCTTTGTTGGACGTCCTGAACGAGGCTTGTCTTTGAGGTCAGGATCTCCGACACTGAAGCGTTGAGACTAGCGTCCAGCAGCAGATTTGCTTATTGTGCATTCACCTTCAATTTCGTTTTTTTTCAACTCGACTGCAGCTCGCTGTGAGCGACCCTTTGTCCAATAATGACGCTATAAAACCACGAACTTTGGCTGTATCGTTGGATCAAACGGAGTCTTATTACAAAGTGAAAATAAAGACGGTTTATCAGTGCTTTCAGTGGGAAAATCCCGCATGAGAAACTGTGGCCAAACGAAATTCTTTTCATTCAACTCCTTTCAGCGGTATTATGATGTTTCAAATAGATACCCATTGATGTAGAGTGATGTGCAAAAGTTTTGCGTCAGGCGGGACTAGAACCCGCACCTCACTGTTTCCGGGAATGCGTGCTCTATCCGTGCTCTGTATGGAAAGAGCGCTGTGCAGAATAGGCGTCAGTAGTGTAACGGTTAAGGTGCGGGTTCTAGTCCCGCCTGACACAAAAATTTTGCACATCACTCTACATCAATGGTATTCATTAGAAACTGTGGTGTTTCCGTGATATGTATGGGAGTTAACTCATGCTTATTGAAGTGTCCCAGAACTTTCTTTCCAGCCATAGTTCTAAGAGTTTAGTAAAAATGCGTTTCCAGTGAAAAAGGCCTCTATAAAATGTGTGTTAAAGAAATATATGCGGTCTCCGGGGGATAAATTCAATTATGTGAAATAAAAATTCGGTGATGAAAGGTATGCCACATTCACACACTGAAAAGGCATGAAGCAGTAGATATCAATTATTACTGTTGCTTGTGCATTTTTAGTGCTGCCAAAAAAGGCCTTAGCCGATCAGACTCGAAAAGACACCGGAGCACTGCCAATGGAAATGCTCACCTTCTATACACAGATGCGATACGTCGACCATAGTTTCGACAATATTCGACGTTATCGACGCTATCAACACTTTCAGCACCTCCAGTATGACCAAAGGTTGAAGATTTTTCTAAGTTGACAAAGCAGTTTTATTGGGTTGGCAAGAATTTCTCCGGACTTTTTTGTTTTTGTGCAAGTTTATCTCGTTTTTTCACCAAATACAAGCAACATATGATTAATCAAAGTGTTCGCTTTCAGCTTCAATCACTCCCTCCCACCTTTCTGGAAATTTCATGATTTGGAGATGTCTCAGTTGCAGTCAAAACTGCTTCCCTACCAATTACGTGTGGGCGGCCGGTTCCCTGCTTGTGCGTCAGATCTACATATCCAGCTTTGATTCATAAAAACGATCGAAAACTGGTTCCCCTAGGTATTCCGCCATCCTAGGCCTCGTCAAGCCGACGGAAAGTCTCAGCAGCACTTGAACCCGGACGACACTTGTGTAGCGTCAACAATCGTTTTGCTTACGGGACATTTCCATCTAAGAATAAATGTATAGGTGTTATATATAAAAATAATCGAAAGAAGATGCCTCAAATGATAGTAAAAACAAAAGCTTTAGTACATGAAAAAATCAACAAAGGTGAAAAAGCCCGGAAAATTTGTTACCAACCCAATAATAATGATTTTGGAATTGATATGGAATTCATATTAGAATGATCCCGGAGAGGCTGTTGTTTCTGGGCCCTGATCTGGCAGCTGCCCATTTTCTGGTGCACAGAGATGCTTCCGTCAAGTTTCTTGGTGATGATACGTGGTATAAGAAGGATAAGAACAATGTAAGTGTGCTCTTTAAATCTCCAAATCTGTTGTATCATCCCTCTACCTTCTCGAGTATACTAGATTTTCAGCGCTATAGCCTTCCAGGAACAAAAGTTCCTGGTCTGTATTTAGAGGCAATTGACGCTTCTGGAACCGAACTAATGTTTGAAGGTGCTTAGAATTGATTTTTACTAAGATTGATTTTCTTATCACATGTTTGAAATTTATAGGTTTCGAGAATCTTCAAAACTTAGATCACCTGAGGATGTTAAGGTTGGCAGATTGTCCTTACATCGATGACTGGACATTATCGAGAATCGGAGGGATGATGACTAATCTAGAAATGCTAGATTTAAGCGGATGTCATCGTGTTTCGGCAAAGGGTCGGTTATTTGGTTTACATGTGTTGAAAACTATAAGACGAAAACCAAAAATGCTGAATGCTAAGCAAAACTTCCGATCCCAGTCTGGAGTAGAGCCCGTATTTCACCCATATCAGGGGCGTGTGCTGTCACTATACCCCCGAGTCCACCGCTTTGCTACCACTTTTTCTTCAATAGAATGTATAGAACCCGTCAACGACCAGGTGTTAACTGTTTTGTCTGTTAAACACGTAGCGACGTAGCGGCATTAATCCAGTCAAGTCAAGAGCTATTAACTGTATTATTACATAAAAGGAAAAGGTAGCAGAGCAGTGGCCTCGATAGTGCAATGGTAGCACGCGCATCCGGTATGGATGGAACACGAGTTTAGCTCCCACCCAGGGTCAAAGACTTTGGCATATCATTGAGCATCCTTGTACTATAGTGAGTTAAATACTGGAATCTAAGATCAATTGGTGCCATTTGTTCTCCTTCTGATATCTGATAGAAATCTTTATGTGCTGCTCTAAACTTTTAGTCTTCGACGTGAATTTTTCTTATTTGCGAATTTTAAAGCTGCCGACAATTCTTTCTTTGACCGAATCATTCGAATTTTAATGGTTACCTGCCTATAGAAGAGGTTTTGCCGTGCCACTCTAAGTGTAGTTTGCCTGCAACATTATTTCTATTTTTTTCTACTTATTAATTATGTAGACAATGAAAAATTGGTACGCCAGTTCTAAGAGATGTCAGTGAAGGAGCAATAAACGACCTTCCAAACGAAATATGCTTGTTCACTTGCTCTGATAATTCAAACTGAGCCCTGATTTTGAGAAATCGAGAAAAGTTTCTTGGGCTGAGAGAATCAGAATTCAAGCACAGTACAGCAGGTGAACTTGCAATAAAAGAATCTCTTGATACGACTGGGTTTTTATTTTTACTGGAAAGATCTACGAGGGGACAGATATGGTTCTAGGTTTGTTTTCCTGAAACATTTTTGGCCAAATAGAAGGCATGTAGGGCACAAATGGAAGTGGGTATAAATGAATAAATCTTATAGATCATCATGTATAGTTAAAGCCTTTCGGTCTAATAGGTTGAGGAGAAAGTTTCCGGAATTTGCATATAAAAATTTTATTTATGCATCAATTGAGTTTGAACAAAAGACAATTTAATAGTCAAAGTAGTTAGTCTCCTTCTGAGTCGATAACGTTCAGCCACAGATCTGGCAACATGAAGATCCCGCGGCGGTAGAAAATACTGTCCTTGGAGTTGAAGAAATCTCGAAGTTTCCTCGACCTCGCCCGTGTTATTGAACTTCTGGTCTCGTCCCGATCGTGGCTTGTCAGACAGACTCTCATTTCCTGCCTTGAACTCCTTGAAGTGATCGTAGACAGCTGTCTTTCCAACAGTTCTTTCGCCCCATGCCTCATTGATTCGACGAACAGTGTCAGCGGCATTTGTGCCCACTTTGTACTCGTAAAGCATCAACAGTCGTTTCTGTTCGCGGTTCAGTTCCATCTTGGGGCAGTATAGATGAGTGTATATAAATCGATGCGCAAGAAAACGAGCTTTTAAACCATGTGAAAATCGCATGTAAAACATGCGAACATGTCGAAGTTATGGGCAAATTCCGGGAACTTTCTCCTCAACCTATTATCTGTATCTGTAGGTCAGTTTTGTCTGCACTCTACATAATATATGGCACAAATTTCTGAATAAGATTAGAGCCTGTTTGAATCAATTTCATGAAGATTTGATAAAAATTGTCAAATAGAAAAATTCTCAATCAATCTAGAATCCTATGCTGTCTCACTAGCTAGTCCAGAGCCATATTTGATCTCCATCACTGTATCATCGTAATCCTTTCGTATTCCGAATACTCTATAGCTATAGTTTGACATGTTATAAAAACTATTTTTAGAGTAATGCAGAGGTGTTGCTCATATCTCTCTCCAGTTATCCGCAAAGATGTTGTTTTCGCAACTTTTTTAGTCACTCAGCAGTTTTGGTACATCATTTTGAATTCATACAATGATAAAATGTAGCGTCGAGGTTCTTTATTGATTGACTCTTGAGAAAGCTCCGAGACGAGAGGACTTAATATAGCTCATGGAGGTGAAATGAAGACTGTTGGTGAATAGTACATGAGGACTAATGAGTGCATCGTGTTAAACAGAACACGATGCCATTGATAGTTCATTTGCAGCAGAAGAATTACTTAGTCTTTTGCATGCTCAGGTATCATTTCTACAAGACTGAACGATTTGTGCCAATAAGATAGGAAGTCAAGTTTTGGAAGGAGAATTGCTGATAGCATATCTGTATCCTCGATATCATAGAACAAACGTAAACAAAGTTGTCAAAGTGTTGAATGAACAGAAATTTCACCTTCTTCACTACTCGTCTGGACCTTTTTCAAATCTCCACATTTCATACGAACATTGTACTCTTTCTAACAATTAGACCTGATTAACACAATTGTTAGTCAAATTAGTGGTCAATCAACTCGTTTAAGACAGGGCCTACATTTCTATGCGCAGATTGGAAGTACCCCAACCGACGTCCACCACAGTGTCTGTGTTGTGTAATGTATCATTTAATTACAAAACGTTTGAAAAAACAGTGTTGTGCGCTAAGTTGAACCAACGAAAACGAAATGACTTCTGTATATGCAATCTTATTTCGCTGTGTTCCCAACAAATTACTCGTCAGGCTAGAGTTAAAGTCGGTAAAAGCGTGGTAGAGCAGTTTGTGAACCCTTGCGAAACTTCAGTAAGTGTTGTTATTGTGCGAATGTGATCTATCGTACCGAATCCTCTTTGATACCATGAATGCTCGCATGGCTGTTCTTTGTACAGTGTTCTGTCAGTTCTGTTGAGAACGACTTGAGTGAAGAGCATACTAACGATAGGCACCAGGTATACTGGGCAATGGATTTCAATGTAGTGAAAAGTTCCCCTTCATGTGCAATGAAGTGGTGTTCGCTTACATCCATCAATCAGCAAGCTTGAGTCGTTTTAGTAACGTGTGAAGAGTTGAGGCATTGCATCGAGGCAGTGTGTCGATGTGGACTGGCGAAAAGTTCTTCAAATATGCAAATCTTATTCTGTGTAGATCCGGTATTCTCATATTCTTCGCCGGCGGAGTAGCATGTTGGATTTGAGAAAAGTAACTGATAGAACGACTTATCTATGCTATTTTGATTTGTATGAGGGAGGAGGACGATTATGCACCCGTTGGACTCTAAGTGCAAGATTTTCCACGCACCCATTACTGCGTTGTTTCGGCTTATCGGAGCTTATTGTAGTGGATACGCTTCCTGATACAAATCTGATACTTATCTCATAAGTTTATTTGATTATTCTTACAGGATCCACAGTTGGCACCCTTGCAAAACTCTACACAGATTTTGTACTAATTAGCAGCATACAATTTGTAATGGCTTCTCCAACAGTATACACAAACACTATCAATAATCTACTATGTGTAATTGCATTGTGAGATATAAATTTCATTTTCCTCTAGCAATTATATTTAAGAACGCAATTGATTGTTTTATTATTTATTGAGAAGCAGTCACCGACAGTCTTATCACAGTCTCCTTAGTCATATGCAGTTCTTTGCTGATCACAAAACTCCTCTAGTGACGATAGCAGTTTAGATTTGAAGAATTATAACAATGTTATCTGAGCTAGTGCGACCAGTCGATTGACCGCATTGCCTGCTAGGATAAGTCAGCATCGTATCTATATGATCGAAGAGTTTTGAGTTGTAATAGCGAACAATTTTCTGCGGTGTCTTTTGGGAACTGTGAATGTTTCGTCTGGGCATCGGAATACAGTCGTCTTTTTTTGTGATTGACGAAGTTTCGATGTGCATTGGGAATGCTTTTTTGAACGTGTACAGCTTCACTCATTTCAGCTGCTGTATATTAAATATTCTGTCATCGTTCAGCAGCGCTTTGCATGTTTGGACCTCACCCAAAGATTATCTGCACCTTGTGCGATTGCAACTTAGCTAGTTGTATCAAGTGTTCTTGAGACTGACATTTCTTGGTGACTTTCAAACTAAAATTTTTCGCCATAGAAATAATCTTGCTGCTGAGACGATTTAGTCGAAAAACAACAATTTATTGCTATGAACACTTGGCTATGTGGTTGCTTATTGTTTACTGGAGACCATCTGAAACTTATGAATAGTTGTTAACTATTTCAGGACTTATGGGATTGAAAATGTTGAAGTCGCTGAAATATCTGCGTCTAGAAGGAATCAATACCAAGGTGAAGTAGTGTTAATCTTCCAAATTCATAAATTTCAGTCAGAATTCAGCATTTTGTTCTTGTGCTTCTGACTTGAGTGATTTCTCTTACAGAAGGGTACTTTTTGTTTATTGAAGCAAAAGGTGTACACATTTTTCTTGCATCAAGTGATTGCATTTTATCACTGTTTTACTGGGTAATCAGTCAGACGTCCTGCAATCAGCTGTTAGAGTAAAGTACCGTATCCCAAAGTTTTTGAGGCTTCTCAATATAGGTGATATTGTGGTAGAACTTCTTGCCACAAGATTGATCCCGTTCGATTTCGATGTCTGTCTGCAGAATTTGTCTCTGCCAACTTTCTTCTTTGTCAATAATACTCTGCTGTAATAGTTTCACCAATATCAAAAAGCTGTAGTAGGTAATATCATCTACCGTACATTTTCTTTATTTCATGCGATCTGTTGTCACAATGTACTTTGCGGATCCAGCACCTTTGCATTCGATTCATTTCCTCACATTCATAAAACGAAGTAAGAGAAAATTTAGTCACGGAAACCGCTATTGAAGGGGATGCTGTGCAGCAGTACACGCATTTTCATTTGTTCTATTCCGTCACGAGCCAATAAAATCTCCCATTTCTCTCGGAATATTTACTCTAGATAGGTTGGCAAGAGCTTCCATAGAATCCCAACGACTGGCGTCCTGTTGATGATAATCTAAATACGCTATGTTGGAACTTTTGTTGGGTTCAAAAAACGAACTCGACCAGGAGTGAAAGACATGGAGAAAATCGCACCTTAATGTCATAGTTGAGCGAGGTCAAGCGGAAATCTGACGTTCTAGATGATGGGTACAAGTCAGTTAATGGATCCAGAAGGTGCTGAGATGCTATAAGTGATGGCTACATGTAGTTAAATAATTTATTTTCACTGGAATCAGACGTTACTACAACAATGCGATGCAAAATTTCTTTTGGAAAGTGGTTTGTAACATAGTCGCAAAGGCATGAAACTTAGTCTATAATCAAAACTATAGCTGGAAAAGAACAGGTCATATGCATTTGCCACAAATTGACCAGTTATTTGATTTTTTAGAATCTTGGTAAAGCTGCGTTGCTTTTGGAAGAAACTATCCCCAAGTTGAAGGTTCTTGGAATTGACTATGAACATGAGCTTCAAGCATTAGAGGCTGATTTACGTTTGCTTGAAAACCCCAATGTTGTCGAAGACGCAAAGGGTACGATTAGTTTTTTTTTCATTTTTTCGTGCTTTAAAGCCACCCTAAAATAATATCTTAGGCAATTTATTTGCTGAAGATGACAACGGTCGCCTATTTTACGTCGGTGGGAGCGTGAATGAACGACCGGCAGTTTGTGATAATGACAAGCCGATAATGACCAGTACGATTCGCAGGTTTGTGATTTGTAACTGTTCATTTTTATCATCATAATCTAATCGTATAAGTGTTAGGGAGATTCCAAAGATGAGTGACGAGGAATTTGAGAAACTTGACTTGCTTTCGGGCGGCAAACTGCGTCATCTGCTTGTTGGTTCGCCCAGTGGTTACGAATGGAATGCTGAAGTAAATTTCTTGATTTATTCTATCCTTTATTCTGAAATGGTTCTAGTGGTTTACTGAAGTACGTAGGTTTGATAAAATGCCGGCAAAATTATTTTAACGTTAACTTTCGAATTTTAGTATCTGACTTAGTGGTCTCAACCTAAATCGTTCTATTGTGTTCAAATGAATGTTTATCACGTGCAATGAAATGATCCCTTATTACTATTGCAAATGAATTGGTTCAGGTGGAGACAATTTTGCAGTTTGAGGCCGAATACAACGAAAAGAGAGGCATACCTGTCGACCCGAAAATGCTGCCGCGAAGTAGAAGAAAGATGGTGATTTTTTTTTCATACGAGTGGTTATTCCAGTTTAATTTGAAATTTTTTTAAGTTACCGCAAGAGGAGAAACAGAGTCTTCTGGATAACGAGCGAATGAAGTTTTTGAATGATTTCGACGAAGAATGGAAGGCTTTAGAAGATATAGTATCAAAAACATGGAAGACTCCGGAGGATACAGTACCAGAAACAAGCTCAGAGGCTTTAGAGGACACAGTACCAGAATCAAGCTCAGAAGCTTTAGAGGACTCAGTACCAGAAACAAACCCGGAGGCTTTAGTGAAAAGTAAGGGCAATGGATAGAGGAATCTCACCAATAGCTGGTTCTTATAATTAATTGCTGCACTCAAATCTTTTATAATTCATATTCTTGATAGCGTCTTTGTAGATCTGTTCATAATAACACGTGTAATATATATTTCTCGTGGAACGGTAATTTCTGCCATAGTAAATAAAACTTCAAGAATCGAAACCATCTGATATATGAGTACGAGGAGATAGTTTTTATCATGCTTATCAAATTATCATATTATCATGTTCCAAGGTATTCAGAAGTATATTTAATCTAAGTGTTTATTATGTACTTTCTAGTTTTATTTCCAGTGGATTTTTGTATCTTATAGTTTTCCTAAGTTTCCAGAATGTCTATTCTATTTGACAACTTTTCATCCAAACCTTACATAGGGATGTTTAGCAATCTTTATTATCATTGAACTTAACATTTCGTAAAAGTTCGTTAGCTTAAATAGTTTCTTTTTTTGTTCGGGGTATATTATTGTAATCATGACATTGAAGAAATGCGGTAGGAGAGTATGAATTTTCTAATGATATCTTGGAGGAATGCAACGCCTGGAATGGATGAATATCAGTGGTTGAGTCCTGTGGTTCGGTTTTTGTTACCATAATGCCGTGTATCATGAGTATCGGAATTCATGTTCAATAACTAGGCAAAAGATGTGAACTAATGGGGACTTTCGTTTCTGACGTCTAACGTTTCGAGGTCTTTGATGTCAAATGAAAAAGAGCAGTGTGTTGCGGCCAACCATGAGTTACTCAGTATGCTTAAGCTCTCGTAGAATCATTTCACGCATTTAGACATTGCCTTTCGATCGATTGTTTTTTAAATCCTCATTTTTGAACCCCGACATATTCTGTGTTTCCAACCTTTTCGGGGTTTGCTTTGAGTGGCTTACATACCCACACGTCGTACCAGCAGGTAGCCCTAGATACTGAGGAAGGGAGACATGATGTTAAGACGAGGCAAAGTGGAATCTTGCCTGAGTCTTACACATCGAATGAGTATTCTATTAAACTAGTAACCGTGATGTGTTCGATTTAAGCCTCGCTCACACATATCAACAGTCTCATTTCATTGGATGTTACGTATGCCAGGTAGTTAATACTCACTAACTAAGAGTAAGTGGCGAAAGCAAAATATTCAAATGAAACTATTTCGAATCGACAAGTACTGATGCTATGAATTGTGATGCGTGTCATTTCGATACGTTTATCACAAGTACTCTAGTGCCCCAACTTGGCACAATGTGAAGTATCACAGAAAACAAGGTGCTTTCACTGAGAGTAATCTAAGCAGGAAATTGGGTCGAAAAAATTTGAAATATATAGATATTGATAATAGTAATAGAGTTATGTCGCCCTTGAAACCGTAGCTACATTTACTCTAGTATTTGTCCCTTGTAAAAGATTTCGGATAACCGGAGTTACAGGACGTGCTGTTGAGAGGATAGCTCAGAGATGTGGATGCATCGGTATGAACTGTATTTCTGTAGCGGAATTCATTTCTTCGGAGAATCGTTGGATAATGGGAGAGCGGCAAAGAGTGGATGAGTCACGGGTGCCTCGAAGGAGGTCGTGGTTCGTGGTGGTGGTGGTTAATGTGGCGTAACAAATCATTGGTGCAGCGGTGTTCATTTTTTTTGTAATTATCCTGCTCGTAGTTCTCTCATACGTCCAATCTACATAACATTCTGTCAAATTATTGACGTTAATACCAAACAGAACATTATTATTACTGAACATTTTACAACGATATTTGGAGGAACCTGTCTTCTGTAATTCCACTCTTACCGCTTTGTGGGTTGCGACAACAATGACCTAAATTCTACGCAATGACTTATTCTATTCCCTACTTGTAAACCATCCCGACAAAATATATGCAAATTTCTGGAGTCTTTTTTGCTCAAGAATTCTTAGTCTTGAGTTTTTCTCAGTGTTTATCTTCCTCACAATCCACTCAGGTATCGATCCGGGCGACAATGGCCGGATAGTAAGAGTTGACCTTGCACAGCGACAGGTTGTTGTACCAAAGAACGCGGCTTGCTTTGAGTTTTCTAGAAAAGGGACTCTCTGCCAATCTTGAGAGTCGAGACACAAGACTTTCGCTTGGCATTTGAAAGCTCGACTCACGCTTGGCTCGAGTAATTCTGACTTTTACGAAAGGATAACAAAATTAATGATAAGTCAAGTGTTGCTTACCAAATTCATTACTGCCTAGAGTAGATAAGGTATCTGTGAAACTCACAATGCTCAGAAAACATACACTACTGTGAAGATTTTTTGGTGTGCTGTAGAAAACTAGTTTCTTTGTTGTCCATCGTTTTGCTGCCAATTGTGAGTGGTTAGAATTTTCGCTCTCAAGAGCTTGCTGATTTTGAGGAATAAAAATTGTTCATTTACTGTTTCGCTACAAATCGGTTAGCTGGGAACAAATCATTATTTGATCTTATTCGTTGGACAAGAATTTTCCATGAGAGTGTTAGTAATCATTCGATAGCTTAAATCTCGGGCTAGCGCGGTATGTGGACGCTTTTTTTTGAAAAAGTTTTTTTATAACTATTCGAAGAAAGGAAAACATTTGTGTTTTGCAACGCGTTTTTTCTCGCAAGATAGAGCTCTTTCTTCAGTCATTCAATTCAATTTGCAGTCATTCAATAGCGTCATATTTGAAGATTCCTACGCTGTGTTTATCTTCTGGAAGAATCATATCTCTGTAGTGCAGCAGAGAAAATAAGATCAAGCTCACATACGCGACCACGTGTTCTTTGAACAATGCACGGACTGCGAGGTGGGGGCGCTAAGGGGATTGCTGCGATCATCGATCGATGGCGCCTACATGACTGCGATTTTTGTTATCTGATTAGGAATTGTTTTTCCGCTTTGGAAGGAACTCCAGATTAGATGTCTGATTCTGATAGAAAAAGATTTTCTCTACATGTTCATGTCCTTTCCATGCTTCCAGCGAAGTGATAATTGTATTGCGCAACTGAACTAGTATATAATTTTATTTTGGGATTGTCAGAGTTATAGGAGGCTGTTTTGACCGGCCATATATGGCCTTAACCAGAGATTTAAGCTTTCGAACGATTACTAACACTCTTATGAAGTTCTTGTCCAGAGAATGGAATCATATATTGACTTGTTCCCAGCTAAACGAATTGAACCTTTATTTCTTTTATGAGTGATAGATTATTCACGAACATATCAACTTCATTGTAAATGAAGATAACTCCTCCACTGACTCCAGCATCACAAGTGCAAATGGTAGGTA
The DNA here is from genome assembly GCA_019055375.1 of Parelaphostrongylus tenuis. Lineage (NCBI taxonomy): Eukaryota > Metazoa > Nematoda > Chromadorea > Rhabditida > Metastrongylidae > Parelaphostrongylus > Parelaphostrongylus tenuis. The sequence continues at coordinate 10,543 of JAHQIW010000625.1, read as the reverse complement.
TGGTACATTTACTCTCGTATTTGGGCTCTATAGCCAATTCAACCTACCGATGAATGTGCCTATTTTATATGACGAGGAAATTAGAAGACTTTTTATTTTGAGTCTTACGGATTTCTTGGTTTCCTGGCAATAGATCATAATTTATCGAAAACATGGGAAATTGAGGGCATTTGAACATTAAGGGGCCTGTAGAGGAGGCCATGCTCTACTGCTTCTGGTTCTGAACGTCGACTATGTTGGTGTTTATGTGTTGCAGTCTTACTGGTTACTACTTGTTCACTAATAATTGGCTACTAAGGCCCATCATACGATCTTATTGCTGTCAACATTAGGAATTGCTTTTCAATTCATGTTTAGTTTATTTCCGTACTTTTTATGCCAGCCCTTTCCCTACGATTATCATGATTCATGTATGAATCACCGCGTCGCCAATGTTGTAAAAGTGACCAGATCCTTTTTGTTTTATAATATTTACCTTTTTCCAAACTTTTCTCTTCTCCAAAAATGATCTTGAGACTCCTAAACATAGTAGACAATATCTTTTGAAATCTGGGGGTAGCGGGGTGGGGAACATTTAGATAATTAGATAGCATGCCCAGTTGAAATGTAAAACGAAATTAATAAGTTTGGTATGGAGAAGATCGATTCGAAGACGAGATCCATATAGCGAACTTATTCCTGCAGTACGTCTACTGACAGTATTATTTTGTTTGAGAACAACGTTCACTACCCTTATTTAGGGTGCCTGGGCGGAGCGCTTCGATCAGTACATTGGAGTAGCGCCATTTGCCTGCACCAATTTTATTGTCGTCCACATTTGATGTAGTTTTGAGGTCTATAAGCCTTTTTGCTCTATGGTGAATACGCTGCGGCGTATGTAGTAGTGTGTTTACAAGCACCGTGCAGTACACACTTGATACTTGATTCAATACTGTTTTGGGCCAACAAAGCTCCTATCACTTCAGGATAAGCAGATTGTGCTATACGTGTTTGAGAGACAGTAGGAGTGACCTGATAGGACGATGGACCACCAAAATCACTGTGTAGCTCTGATAAAGTTTAATAATCTTCATGGCGCTAAGCGGGGACGAGGCCATGGCGCATCCTTAAGGGAGGTAGATCAGCAACGAATACTTCATCCTCAATTTTTTCAATAAATGAGACAACTGAAACTATACTGTTGTGCTGTTTGGACTAAGATTGGGTACTACCTACCAAAATGATTCAGTGCTTCAAGTGAAAAGCATGAAGAAAATTCCAAAGACCGTGAATTTTTTTTAAAAGTTAGTCAGACCCGGAATTTGAGTATGTGCTGCTCATACGTCAAGGTGGTTAATGTTGACATTCGCCGCATGATGGCCTTCACGATAAATGCAAGCGAAAGTGATGAAATTGGTAAAGAAGGTAGCTACGAGGTCATGATATTCTATTCTCCAATATAATCGTCCTCAATGAGATGTCAAATCAAATCGTAACTCGTGCACGACATTCTGTGCCCCAAAACGGTTGTGGAAATGGTTCTCAACTACAGTAGCCGACTTCAGAATGCGTTAAAAATAGACCCTTCCGTTGAACGGCACTTCCAAGCGTTTCCAAAGGCGGCTAGGATTTCAAATGCTTCCAAAACGCCAAGACAAAATGCGAGATAGTGATATAGGCATATATATTGTATCTGATATTCCTGTTCATTGTTTGCAAAGCGATAAAATATACGATGACCGTTGGCATAAACTTTGGCTCGACCAGCTGACATGTACAGCTGTTCAAAAAGTGATTTTTTTTCTATGAATATTCCGTTGTAAACGCTGTCCTAGATCCATAGTACGTATAAATGTTTAGCTACCGACCATCAAGAAATTTGAAACGAGAAGTTCAAAAGATTTTCACACCCTTTCCATACGGCAGTTTGATTTGATTTATTTACCATGTAATTGTGGCGTTGTATCACGCACTATGCTAGCTAGCAGATTCAGCAATTATTCGATTGACGTGCAAGTCGTTTCCGTCAAAGTGGTTCTTCTATGCAGCAAAGTCTTATTTTTTAACGGTTTTTTTCGTGGTATGACATTGCTTGTAAAGCATTACGATATTTGAAGCTATCTATCGTGACATATTGTAAGCTTCCCAATCACTAATTTTGTGTGCATGACGTTCCGGAGAAGCTCGAGTAAAGGCTTGTAGTTTACAACACGACTATTTACGCGTGGACACAAGGGTGTTACAAAGATATTTCCAGAAAAACGGAACTGAACAAAGCTTTTTCTTTTGAAAATGTAGTGTACACTTGATAGCTCAACATTTGGAAATTCTAATAATGTATTTCGTTTTTTGAAAAACTGTTTAGTGCGCTGCAGCACCGTTGTTAAGATTGCATTTCACACGCAACCACATATGGAATTGCGCTACACCATCGATGGGATGCAACCCTACAACTCTGCTGAACAAGAGATGTGCTCCGGAAACTGCAAAATTCAATACTCATTTGGCTCTAACAACGCAAGAAGACGTCCTTTTTGAAGACCAAGCACACCATTGAAATCGCTGAGATTCGCGCTATCGATTGATTATTAAAAATCTGAAATAAAAGCTTTGTGCAGCGAAAAATGTTTGAGTTTGAAATAAAATTGTATTTACGCGGTTACAGCGCAGTATAAAAGCCATTAAAAGTGAAGTACACCATTCGATTTTTCGAGATTTGAGCTATAGATTGACTGCTGAAGCTCAAAAAAGTCCAGATTTTAGGCTTTTTTGCAAGGGGCTAAAAATGCATGCAGATAGGGGAAAAGTACCAAAAACATATAGGGAGTACGATAGCGATAATGTGACAGCCAGTTTGCATGAAATATAGAATTCACTTTAGAAGAAGGAGAGTAATCGTTTAACGAAATGTTAGTGTTCTAGCTGAGTACAATATAGGGTGCTAGTGCAATGGTTGATGGTGTCTCACATATCGTTGCTTATGTCTCACACCCAACAAAGTAAGCCTTTCTTTCTTCCGACACCTGCATGGTGTAGCTAGACACATTTGATTTAATAGATGATATTCAAAAAGATTGGAGAACGAGAGGAAAGCTTTTAGTGTACAGCAATCGCGCTACCACGAATGTAAAGGTGTATTCTGTCTGACCGTATTGTTTTCCTGACTTCTACACTCCGTTACACAAAGTAATACTTACAAGAGCAATCAGTTTGTTCTTTTTCACTGTGTAATTGCCTACAAAACACATCCTGTTGTTGATGGCTCCCATAAACGTCATCACTTGGCAGCAGTTTTTTGACTCAGTGCATAATTATGGCTGATTGGCCTACCCCATACATACCCCTATAGAACACAGAATCATTCGACTCTCTTTGTTTTCTTTGTTTGGAATGGACATTTATAACTAAAAAATTTTATGAGCTTGTTGCTAGGCTACGTGACATAAGCGTCACATCTACATTCTGCTGTTTTCTGAATTTCTCTTACTATCGTTGATCGAATTGCTACTTAGAAGGAGAAGGAAATAATTGAAAGAACATCATTGTGTTATGAATTTCTCAATCTTTGAGTCGTTGATAACCATTTGATATCTCACGAAATATGAATATTGTACCTGTGTGCCTGATATATCCATTCCAATATGATTTTTTGTTGTTCTAGGTCTGATTACTTGTAAAAACGATTCTTAAAAAAAAGAACAGTTTGAACTGAAACTTTGGAAGTGGTGTTCTTTCTTCATTAATTTTCCAGGTTTTACATGGGTATGGGTAGAAGGATGCACTACCAAGGGCCAGATGAGATGAGATACGAGTCAGAAGCCACGTCATGGGTTAGGCTCTTCAGAGCTGTGAGTTCTTCCTTGTGATTCTGTTTGGTTTTCCATTTATTGTGGTCTCCATTATGCTCCCGCTATCCGAACTCTGAGAGTTCCTGGAAGAGTTGGGAGGTCTAGAATTCACGAATAGGCGTTATGCGGCAAATGATCTAGGGTTTCTGTACTTCGAGAACATGCCTCCTAGTTAGTAAACCAAATGTTCTTTCGCTTCGGAGTTTCGGTTTCTTACATAGTCGAATTCCCTCTAAGCTCGTATAAACATGACGAACCTTAGATGTGCTCGACACTTCTGTAGTTGACGATAGTCCATGACTACTGTAAGACAGTTAGCTTTGGAATTGAAACCAGATCTCTCAATAACTCATATAGCTGAAATATTTGGTAACAGTTATGAAGTTGAAACTTTGAAAAAAAAACCGAGCAATTAGTATCAGTAATGCCGTAAAGTGTTTTAGTTTGATTTGGACCATGACGGTTTCATTCCAACAACGGATCTCAAAAGAAGCGTCCGTGAAGCCGCTTTCTCATTTGGTTTGGACTCAGAAGAAGTAAACGCTATGACGAGGAATATTGATGCCAATGGAGACAGGCTCATCGATTTTGCTGAGTTCTGTACTCTGGTAGGTTGAATATTATGGCAGAATTATTCAAGGCCTTTATGAGTTCACAAATCACGGTAATGACCATAAAACACCGGCGGGCAGTGCGGAAACTGGCACATAGATTGTGTTCAGGTCAAAATTGGTCTTTGATCAATGACTCACTTTAAACTCTTCGTATAGTACTAAAATCCAGAAGGATTACATAGTGAATATTCTGAGATGTTGTTATGAGCATATATCCGGAATATTTGTATCAGATACTCAATTACATCTTGTTGCCATGGGTGGTGAGGAAATGCTCATCCGTTCATGTAAGAGTATTCTTACTTCTACTTACAGAAGTAAAATTACACAGCAGTTCGCTTCTACACTGAATGGTGATTTTTGTGATAGAGTTGATTTGAAATTCACTATATTCAAAGACGTTAAAGGAGGTTATGGCCGCATGGTTGTAATGCCTCAACACTCACCGGCAATCAACGAGAGCATACGTAATGTCCCAGCCCAGCCCGGTTATCCTCAAGATTGCAAGTAGATGTGTTCAGCCAGTATTCCACGACGTTCAAGAAGAAAACGAAAACGAACTGAATGTTAGAAGAATCGAGATCCGCACAGTGAAAAAAACTGTGATACAATCGAATGAATAGAGAAGTGAAGTAAAGACTCCATGAATAACTCGTTTTATCCCATTCAAACACAGCTTTGCGTTGAAGTCAGTTTAGTCAAAGAATCATCAGTGAATAACGCGACGTTGTGAAATTTCATGAAAAAAAAATCAAAAAAATAAAAACCAAAAAATGAATTTGTTCATTGTTGCATTCTTTGGCTAAAAAGTAGAAAAATTACTCAAAAGGCTTAAGCAGCTCCAAAAATGGTTTCAAAAGAATATAATTTCCTTGATCACGGACACTATATTGGTCGTGCAGGGTGAAATGGGTTAGTGTTCAGCGCAAATAAATTGTTCTTATCTACGTCACTCCGGTTTGTATCAGTTCACTAATACAGCTAAAGGTGCTAGGTAGATGGTAATAAATTTGCGTGGTAGTCACATGATCAAGAGCTTACCCCTGTGTCTGTTAATACGGAACGTATTATTGTGTGATCACATTTTACGTCCTCACTTCTCCTGTGGATTAATTTGCAGCCTCAACACTTTGATAGAGAAGAAAAAGGTAACTGTGTATGTTATGTACTCATAGCATTTTCAAAAAACAGATTTGCCATTTTATTCTATTGCAACAAAACCTAGGGATTCGACATATTCTAAATAAGTGCACATGCAGCACACTAATCAGAAGAGGCCTGCAATGAAGGCGCACATTGTCTTTGGTTCGACCTCTGCGTCACGGGCAAACGAAACATTTTCAGCTACTGGAGTTGGAAATTTGGGTATAAAATTCCTCTTGTGAAATAAGAGCACTAGCTTCATAGATCGTTAGGCAGACGGAAGTCATTGTGCTTGTGTGGGGCCATTGTTTGGCATTATGCGGCCACATATGCACACAATCACGCAATGGCTGAAGGCGATTGATCATGCTTTTCTAGACGACTTATCGGCACCAAATGATTTGTCTTTTTTGATTCATATAAAAAAATATGGACGAGTAGCGCAATGGTAGTGATCGTGTTTATTCAGGCACGGTGCAGGTTTGACATCTTCTCTACAAAGTAGGGAAATTGTCATTAGACTTGTTTGGTTAAAGTATACTCTCTGCAGTCTGTTTGGGAACGCTCTATCCCGGTTATCTTAGGCCGTGAGTGTCATTCAACTCGACCAGAAGCCAGCGAAGGTCATTAAGAATATGATCCTCAAGCTGCAACCAAACCCACGCGCAAAAGGTTAAGAAATCTTAGTGGATGATGAATGCAAGAAAGGAAACGGAAAAAAGGAATGCTGAGATTTGCACTGTGGGCGCAGACGGCTTCGATGGAGGTAAAAATGAAATCTCTGCAAGAGAACTCATTTCTTAGGTTAGCACCAAAGACTCGAGTCTAAGGACTAATTTACTACCAACATCTAACGTGCCGCCTAACACGAGCGTGTGATTGAAGCGCGACCGGAAAAATGGTGCTCATCGAATTTTATTTCGGCGGTTGTTTCGTTGTACAATTCATGGAAAGAGGAAAGTTAGACAAATTACAAGCTAGACAAGCTGCCAGTTGACTGGTTCATTCGAAGGACTTTTAGATGGCGCACAACCTTATGGTGTCTTTGCCGTACGTTGGACAGTTTTTTTTTCGACAAGCACACGTGAAGTTATCTTTGTGCTATTTACTATTCAGCAAAGGTTTCGGCAGATTTTGTCTTCAGGCTTTGGGAAAGTTGAGAGACCCGCAACTTGGTCGTTCAACTACCTCCTTAACCCCAACATAAAAGCCTTATCGTTAGAGGATCGCATCAGCTATCCATGTGAGCGCCGCTTGTTGGTCTCTACGTGGACGATCCAATGGAACAGTCGTAAAAAAATAAGGGTGTGGTAAAGCTGCTCATTTCAATGCGAAAGAAATTCGAATGTGGAGATTCTTTTGGTGAGGTTGTGGGGTGAAGGTGACTAGATTGCAGCTAACTTGGTATTTAAACGCTGTAAAGAAGGTGAAGTCTACCTCCTAGTCATAAATCGTGTCATAAGAAGTCGTGTATTCCATACCAAAAAAGAGGAGCACAACAAATTACAGTACCGCTGTAGTCTGTTTAAAATGTTTAGCATTTTATTTGACCCGTCTCACAGTTTTTTCCACTGCGCCGGTCCCAGTATTCTAGCAATCGATTCGTTTTTTGTCTTCTTCATGAACGCCGTCGAATTGTTGATGAGCACATTCCATTGCTTCTATAGGACGTTCATTGTTGACTGTCGGAGAGTTGGGAGGTGGAATCATTCCGCGCCGCGCCGTGGTGAGCATCACAACCTCTCAACCACGGCGTCCATTCAATAAAGAGTAGAAAATTTACCGCCCATACATTTTTTTAAAACGCTATCAATTCCTTCAATAGAATTACTCTTTGTGTAATTTCTTGAAAAAAATTGAGCTGGTTCTTCGCGTGGGTAATCATGCTGGAAGGCGAATCATTTTAAATGCATCACTTCACAATCTATGTTCGACATGCAGTAGCATTAAAACCATCGTAAGGAGGTTTCCTTCGAACAAGATTGGCAATACTGCAAAAAAGGTTGGCAGCACTTCGGTTGTGTATATGAAAGTCTTCCATGTCTCGTGAACATACTGTCAACATGCAGAAGCAGATTTGAGCTCTGTTACACTGAGTGAATGATAGCAAAAGTGTATTCCGCGATTAATAACATTTCAGTGGATTTCGTCTTCTACAAAGTCGTTTTTTATTGTTAGTTGGTGACGATAATTTATATCCCCTTGTTCCCTTGAGTTTTATGTTGATTTTCATGAGACAGCTGGCGCGATCGCACTGCGAGCATAATGCGTTGAAATGACAATGTAGTAGGTTTTCTATGTAATGTGGATTTTCGTCATCACCGAAGGGGATACAGTTCAGCTAAATGATCTAACATAGTATAAGAAATATTAATAAGGCAGTTTTTTGGTTGAAACATGCCGAAGCAATCGTAAGATAATAAATTATCTGTTAAAAATGATAGTGGCACATTGCAGTGCGTTGCCACTTTATCGATAAGACTTATCCGCTTTCTCAGATCAATGTACTTTAAGAGTTAGAATCTCCACAAAATTATTTTTTCACCGTATTACATGTAATAGCTTTATATTACCATTCATGCGTTGATGTAATCATCATCTATCGCTACAATCTTTGCCGCTGGTTATGCACACTGAGTTTACGAACTCTCCGCAATTCGCAGTGAGCAGTAGAAATTTTCAGGATAACTGGGGCGTGCTTTTCACTAAAAATACGTCTATAGAAGTTTTCGGTTAATAATCTATCGAAACAATACATTCTGAGATCAAAGCGGCAATCAATTAATCTTTTTTAGTAAAATGTACCATGAAGGTCATAGAACAAACCAAGCTTGGTATCAAAAGGGAGTTTTTCAATTTGCCGAAAATATGAAACATGGAGCAAAAAAAAATGAAACAAATGTTATAGAAACAGTCGGAAATATGTTACTCTGTCAACGGGTGTCGATTCTCACTCGAACTTAAAAGAATCTTTGAACTTGGGGAATTCTTTACACTCAAAAAAAACCTCTATGAAAGTCTCCTCTGTGCTATCCTATCATACAGTGAAGACGATTGCCTTTCTGAGACTCAATCTATCAAGACTTTCAACTGTATAATTAGATAAGGATATGACATATTTTGAGCCATAGGTCTAGGTGCTATATAGGCGCTTATTTCGTCCTATTGGGACTCATCAGTAGCACCCTCCCTTCGGTTCCGTCGATCTCTCAAGGTGAAATAATCCTCTAAAGGAATAGAAGCCGAGTAAAAACTAAGCACCCAAAGTAGGATGATGGTATTACTTGACTTTGTGGTGACCGGCAGTCGAGCTTGCGGCTTTTAAAATGAATCATACTTCTGCTATCGACTGCTTTTTTTTACAGACCCGCTCAAAATGATTAAATCTGATAAGGATATGACATATTTTGACCATAGGTCCTAGTGCTATATAGGCGCCTATTTCGTCCTATTGGGACTCATCAGTAGCACCCTCTCTCGGTTCCGTCACTCGACTCAGCTCGACTGCCGGTCACCACAAAGTCAGGTAATACCATCATCCTACTTTGGGTACTTAGTTTTTACTCGGCGTCGATTCCTTTAGAGGATTATTTCACCTCAAGAGATCGACGGAACCGAGGGAGGGTGCTACTGATGAGTCCCAATAGGACGAAATAGGCGCCTATATAGCACTAGACCTATGGCTCAAAATATGTCATATCCTTATCAGATTAAATCATTTTGAGCGGGTCTGTAAAAAAAGCAGTTGATAGCAGATGTATATTTAGACTTCGCTCACAAACAATAATGATCTGATAATTTGATAGCTTCTACTGAGCCTTTTTTCTTAATGTGTGGTGTGGCACTTGTACAGTGCTAGACAGTTGTTTCGCCTTTCCAGGCTCATTAGTAGTATGCTACCTTTCAGTTCGGGCGATACCTTGCAGGGGGAACTTCGCAGAGGTATATTCATTTCTCATTCTACTTTTTTTCCATTCTTTTTATACTACTTTGATTCATTCTACCAAATATAGGCGCTCGACCGTGAGTCATTAAAATGACGGGAGATTTGTCAATCGACATGCGGTGAATCAAATAAGCTGACGGCGGTTCCTTTGTAAGCAGAAGTATATTCCCCTACAAAGGAACGGGTGACCGAAAAGCACCGTACTAACTGATGAAGCTTGGCAAGGAGGAACAGCTGTTAAGTGCTGTATAAGTACCATACCAGACCTCAAGAAAAAGAGGGTCAAAACATGTCAGATCATCAATTTACTCAAATGAATTGCCATATTTCCATTGCAGCGCGCACAAACACAAAAATCTCACAGCGCGCGGCGCGCAACATGGAGAACGATGGCACATACGCGCACCACCTTCGCCTCAAGGCTTAGAACTGTTTTTCCTTGCACACTGCTGATATTTTTGCAAAGTGATGATTTTACTCTTACAAAAGCTAATTGTGGGAGTTTGACATCGAAGACGATTCCTCCGAACTGCATTCCACTTACAATTCTTAATACATTTATTGTTTTTTCAAAATACCATCAGCTTTTTTATTTGGTTACTGTGACTTCTTGCACTAACTAGATTGCAGGAACAAGATAAAGTCTACAGTGTGCAATAGCCAAATTAAATAAGATCTGGTCAAACCATCAGCGAAAGCTATCACGCGTAGGAAAAAAATTGAGAATGCGATGATAACTTTTGAGTAGTCATCAAAATTTATCTGAAACGAAGCTCAAATGATGGAAACACCGTTTACGAAGAACATTTCGATTATAGATGAGTCGAGTGAAGCGCCAGCGGCTTTTACATCTGATGTTTCGGGCTGCACAGTTTGTCGTACCTCGATCAAAAGCACGGAACCATTCGCGTATTTGCAAAGGTGAGAAGCTAACGCGGAGAGGGAAGGAGCTTAAAAAAAAAAAAAAAAGGTGTATTTTGAGGAGTTATGTATTTCTTTGAGGCAAAACTTTT